>VUQI01049122.1:0-13092 GCA_015106735.1 Paratilapia polleni | reverse complement strand
GAGGTGGCTGGGGAGAGGGAGGTCTGGGTTTCTCTGCTTAGGCTGCTGCCCCCGCGACCCGGCCCCGGATAAGCGGAAGAAAATGGATGGATGGATGGATGGATGGATGGATGGATGGAAATCAGAGGTCATCCAGGCCTTTATATCTTTAAGACATGCCTGTAGTTTAGGAAATTGGTGTGTGTCATCTGGCTTCATGGATAAATACAGCTGGGTATCATCTGTATAGCAATGAAAATGTATGCTATGTTTTCTAATAATGCTGCCTTCTTCTGCCTTCACACTTCAAAGGTTGACAGCTGTAGTATTAACTGACACCCTGCAGCCCTCTGATTCATCTTTGCGCCCTGCTGTTCAACATAATAATGTGGAACACCATAATTATACTGTGTATCAAAAAGTGTCTCATTATGCTAAAGATATCCTTGATAAAGATTTGTTAAAGCCCACAAATCTCTTCTCTTTTCTTAGTTTTGAGATTTTGATAAACTACAAAACACTGTCTGTGTCACTCAGTCAAAGTAAATTATTGTCTTTTTAGTTTTTCAGTGTCCCCACACCCCATTAGACATCAGCACTCCCTGTAAACTGAGCAGTCCTGTATGAAGCTCAGTAAGAAAAACATTTTGATTAATGTAAAGCCTGAAAACTAAGGAAATAAAGTCAACACTTAACTGAGACCCCCAGCCACAGCACCACAGCCCCATCTCAGTGATGCTACATATAATTAGATTGTCTTGTACAGTCATTAAATTCTTAAGTCAAGTCTTTTGAGTCCCAGAGCACCAAGTCACAATAATCTTAATTAACATTGAGATTGGGGAGATCGTGTGTTAAAAAGAAGCAGGGATAACTTAAAAGAACAAGGTAATTAGATTTAATAACATACCTCCTGCAGCATTATCACTGCTGAATATCTTACTTGGTCTGTTCCATATTCTCTCACTCTACTCTCTTGCTGTATTTCTTTGTTTAATATTGTTCTTTGCCTCTTTTACTTCAAACACTGCACCCTTTTCTGCACCTTCTTTAAAACATTTATAGTCTCAGAAAAAAAGTTACATGGGTTAATTTAATTGGAACCTCTAAAAGAACAACTGGCTTTGCAAAAGTGCTCCTGTTACACCTCAGGGAGTTTTTTCAGTAGTGGTGTAGCCTTGCATATGTTGTGAGTTTAACAATCAAGGCATATTGACTGCCACTCTATTTTCTTTTTTGCTTCACATTGAAGTTTATAACATTACATTTGCTTTCACTACTGTATTGCTGTTGTACATGGTCATTACACATTTTATTTATAATATTTCCCTTTCATTTATATGTCTAAAACATGTTTTTTTTTTTGTAATTTGCTTGCTTGTATCAGTCATTCCTAAGTCACATGTTTTCATTCAGTTTGATTGTATTTTCATCCCACATTTCTTTATTTTTCAACTGGTTTAACCCTGCAGGGACTTTATGTTTCAACTCAGAGGCCTCACTGCTGAATTAACTTTAAAGCTGAATACAGAATCACAGAGAGAAAGGAGAGGTTATTGACAAGGGAATCTGCAAACATATACATGTATATATGCCCTATATATATCCTAATTAATCTGTTAATCTGCCCCAGATTTTTTGATGTTTTCTTTTAATTAGTGATTTCCATGTAGAAACCCGATGAAGCTCAAAAAGCCTGGATAAGCATACATTTCAAAAGATGAATATATGTCAATCAGCTCTCTACATACAGGATATTAATGCTGATCTTTACCATTGGAGGCCAAATGTCCTCTAGTGAGAACATGCTTCAGTTTATTTGACTGTCTTAAGCAGGAGGATGTGGGTATAACAATACAATGTAATTTTGTATTTAATAATTTCCACTGAACACAATTGTACAAAGGTTGCTGTTAAGTAAGACAAGACAGAAAATTAGATGATCTAACAAAGCCTCTTTGATGATATACCTCTTTGTGCACTTTGTTATTTACAAAGAAATGCAATAAATGAAAGAAAACAGCAACATTTTTGTATTAATTATTGAAAACCTGCCCACAATGATGAAATTGTAATGTGTCTCTTGGCTTACATAGTGGCAATTAATACTTAAAGCCTACATTGTGCAAGTTGGAAAATATTGCATAAATATCACTTATCTTTATTCATATTTGCATTTGTATTTTATTTTTATTTTGCAGTAATATGAACAGATGTACATTGTTATGTGTTTGAACAAACACATCCACCTGTTGAAAACACAATAAACTGGAGTCTACTCTCATTAGACCCGAGGAGTTTGGCCTCCGGTGGTGAGGATCAACACTAGCATATCATTATGTACAGAGAGACAGCTGACTGACATATAGTCATCTCTGCAGGCTCACTGAGTGTATTAGTGTGCTTATCTTGTATGCATTTGATTTAACTGGCAGTCTCTCTTTTCTCATTTCCTCTCCCCTCAGCTTGCTTACTCTCTCCATCATTTTTTTTAATACCCTGTTTGACATAATTTCTTTTTATCCATAAATCAGGTGCTGTCCTTAAGATTAACAGGAAGTTAAATGGAATTACATAAATAAATAATAAAAGCAAGGAAAATGTCCACACTAATGTTATGTGCATGTTAGATAAGCTACTGTACATACCAGGTACAAGTTGTTTACATTCTGCAGCATTTTTACACTGATGTATATATTCATAAATAAGAAACAGGATCATGACAGGTTTTAGATGACATTTTTCTCTCAAGGATACATGCAATGTGTTCTGCCGGGAAACCCAAATGCAAACAAAATTCTGAATGCATTCTCTCTCATTAACATTTTGAAACCCACACAGATTACTTTGTTGCATTTCTATTGTCATCTTCCCTGCATTTTGTTGGCACATT
This sequence comes from Paratilapia polleni, assembly GCA_015106735.1. NCBI lineage: Eukaryota > Metazoa > Chordata > Actinopteri > Cichliformes > Cichlidae > Paratilapia > Paratilapia polleni. The sequence goes on along the minus strand of VUQI01049122.1, from coordinate 10,220 downwards.
GCAAACTTTCCTGGTACATTAACACCATCAGTTGAAACTGTGTGATACCATCAGCAGGAATCAGCTTTGTGATACCCATGTTCATGTGTCAATGCATATATAAAATGGAACTTGCTCATGGAAACATTGCTCCACAGGCTCTTATCCTGTCACATCATCTATACAATATCAGCAAGAGTTTTGTTGATTTGCCACTACGAAATTTCCAGAATCTATTCAAGGTCCATAACCATAGATGCAAGTGATTTAATCACCTTTATTTAGCCTTTTTTCTGAGTGTGCCCTGTTTCTACATTACCTAAAAAAAAAAGCTGTGATTCTAGCTCACACCGATTTTAGCACACATCTAACATTATCAGACTCACAATGGATGAAAAAGATTAACAAAATCAGTGCAGCAAGACTAAGGTTTTTCTTTTAATTACTCCATTCTTTGTCCTTGTCAAAGCCTGATCAGTACCTTAACCACAATACAACTGGACTTCCAATAGTATAATTAGAGATTCAGGCATGCTATGCTTGGAGCAGCTAATGTAGCCCTGAGCCTTATCCAGAGATGTAAAGCAGTCCGCAGAAGTTTGGTATTCTCACTTCTTTCTTTGTAACGCAAACCCCCACATTTCATTTCCAAACTCACTGTCTTCAGTCTTGACCAAGTGACATTGCTTGAGGTAACATATCAAATTTTATGCAGATTATGGAGGCGCACAACTTTTCACATGACATATGACAAGACCAATTAAAAACAGTTGGACTTTGATGTCAGTTTAAGAATGTGTAAACTATATTAATCTAAGATTTGACTGTGCTACTAATGGACACTATTGTCCCAGTATTATTAAGGAAAGATAACTGGTCCTCAAATAAAACAAACAAAAAAAATTGAAAATTAAACTTTGTCAGTATCATGTAATGTTGTTTTGGTTTCTCTTTGAAGTTTTTGTTTGTTTGTTTGTTTGTTTTTCAAAATTGAACTGAACCACATTCTGCACATTATCAGTCTCTCACATCATTGTAGAGGAATCTTGGCTCACTCTTCTTTACAAACTCAGTTTGAAATGCCGTGGTGGGACCTTAAGAGAGCTGTGCACAATCAGGTTGAGCTCTGGACTTTGACTGGACCATTGCAACAGCTTGATTCTTTTCTTTTTCAGCCATTCCATTGTAGACTTGTTGGTGTGCTTGGGATCATTGTCCTGTTGCATGACCCAAGCTTTAGCCGGTGGACAGATGGCCTCACATTTAACTCTAGAATACTCTGGTATACAGATGACTTCATGGTCGACTCAATGATTGCAAGGTGCTCAGGTCCTGTGGCTGCAAAACAAGCACAAATCATCACCCTTCCACCACTGTGCTTGACAGTTGGTATGAGGTGTTGGTGCTGATATGCTCCATTTAGTTTTTGCCAAAACTGGCACTGCACATTATGGCCAAACATCTCCACTGTGGTCTCGTCTGTCCAAAGGACATTGTTCCAGAGGTTTTGTGGTTTGTTCAGATGAAGCTAAACCATGCTGCCATGTTCTTTTTAGAAAGAAGAGGCTTTCTCCTGGCAACCCTTCTAAACAATCCATACTACCCATACTTTTTCTAATTGTACCGTCATGAAGTTTAATAGTTAACATGTTAACTAAGGCCTGTAGAGTCTGAGATGTAGCGCTTGGAATTCTTTAAATTTCTCTGAATATTACATGGTCTGATCTTGGGGGGAATTTGCTGGGACATCCAGTTGTGGGAAGATTGTGGCATTGTGTTAACACACATTTGAATGTTCCAGACTAGCAAACTGCCAGAATGTCTGCTTTTATAGAAGGGATCAGTGATCAGCGGACACTTCCTGATGACCATTTAAATAAGTGCATTTGATTAACAAGACCTGGCTGCCACTTACCCTCTTAATTCCTATGAAAGCAGTAAGGGTGTATTTAGTTTTTCACAGAACTACATAGAGTCCTACGAAAAGTCTCTTTTTCACCTGACTGTATTTTGTAACAGATATGCTAGCTGCAAAAATATTATACTGCTACAAGTAGAACTTCGTGTATGCAACCAAGTCTAAAATTATGGATTTGAATTTATCTAGCTGTTAAATCAGAAACTAATACTAAGTGCACATGGCCTTTAAAAAACTGCAAGGTTCATATTCTCATGAACTCACATAATATGTGCATATGATTATAGCTAACATGACAGCTTGTTGACAAAAGTGTCAGATTGACAGTTTCTCAAGAGCCCCCAGTGCTTATCCTCATCTTTCCAACTGTCAGATGAAGCCAGATGGAACCCTGGAGACCAGTGGCTGCAAAGCAGCCACATCTTGTAAGGACAAGTCTCAGAAGACTCACATCAAACGCTCATAACAGTCTCTGATTCAAATGCAGAAGTGGAAACAGGGTTACAGGCTGAATATTCAGAAGGGTCATTTGTCTGAAAATTTATGAACATCTCTGTTGTATTATTGAAATGGGTCTTTGTTTCATTTTCTGGTTCGTTGCTTTTGTTAATATCTTATTGTCAACTCTAAATGCATGTTTTGGAGGAGTGACATCCTGTACCCCGATGTCCACTCAAACAGCTCCTGAATTCTGATAAGTTCTCAGGCACCTTTGTTGCCTTTGTCGTGCTGTGTTTGAGTTTCTTGTCACTGTTCTTGTCAGTTTCCCTAGGTTGCACTTAGCAGGAGGTTCCTAATGCTTTCAGCCTGCAAGAAAAAACCTTGCACCTTTCTTATTGTTTATCACTGTCTGGAGATTGCAATTTGGACTTATTGGAGTCCTTTCCTACTGTTTTTTGCAAGCACAACATTTTTGGGGCTTTTTTGACAAGTTCATAAGGTTATTACAATATATTAGACCAGTCTATCTAATGTGTCTCTATAATCCATACAGTCATTAGTCCATTTCACCATCAACAGTCTCCCAAAACATTTATAAATCTCTCCATCTATCTCCTTCTCTCTCTCTCTCTCTTTTTTTTTTGATCTGGTCTCCTTCCATCTGCCATCTAGCCATTCATCCATCACACTAACAGTCACTAGAGTGCCAGGGTATTTATCCTCACCTTTCCAACTCTCTAATTATCCACACAGTCAAGTCTCACAGCACCAAAGCTGTTTGTTAGCAAGACAGACACAGAATTTGACAAATGGAAGAAGGTGCATCATCAGAATCTATTAAGATCTTTGTAAGTAAAGAGATGTAATACATCAGTTAAAGTGTGTTTATTGCAGCTGAAATCAGTATGGTCCAGTTTGAAGTTCTCAGGTCTACAGAGGTTAAAGCGTATTAAAACACAAACTTAGTGATGATTTTGTGTTGGTTAGTTAGTTAGTTAAACAACCAATCAGAGCTTTGCACATACACTATATTGCCAAAAGTATTCACTCATCCATCCAAATCATTGAATTCAGGTGTTCCAATCACTTCCGTGGCCACAGGTGTATAAAATCAAGCACCTAGGCATGCAGACTGCTTCTACAAACATTTGTGAAAGAATGGGTCGCTCTCAGGAGCTCAGTCAATTCCAGCGTGATACCATGATTGGTGTTATTGCACAGGTGGCATCCTGTCGTGAAATTTCCCCGCCACTAAATACTCCACAGTCAACTGTTAGGGGTATTATAACAGTGGAAGTGATTGGGAACGACAGCAAGTCAGCCACCAAGTGATAGGCCACGTAAAATCACAGAGCGGGGTCAGTGGATGCTGAGGCGTATAGTGTGCATCTTTCTGCAGAGTCAATAGCTGCAGACCTCCAAACTTCATGTGCCCTTCAGATTAGCTCAAGAACAGTGCGTGGAGAGCTTCATGGAATGGGTTTCCATGGCCGAGCAGCTGCATCCAAACCTTACATCACCAAGCACAATGCAAATCGTCAGATGCAGTGGTGTAAAGCATGCCGCCACTGGACTCTAGAGCAGTGGAGACGTTTTCTTTGGAGTGACGAATCACGCTTCTCCGTCTGACAATCCGATGGACAAGTCTGGGTTTGGCGGTTGCCAGGAGAACGGTACTTGTCTGACTGCATTGTGCCAAGTGTAAAGATTGGTGGAGGGGGGATCATGGTGTGGGGTTGTTCTTCAGGAGTTGGGCTCAGCCCCTTAGTTCCAGTGAAAGGAACTCTTAATGCTTCAGCATACCAAGACATTTTAGACAATTTCATGCTCCCAACTTTGTGGGAACAGTTTGGGGATGGCCCCTTCCTTTTCCAACATGACAAAGCAAGGTCCATAAAGACATGGATGAGTGAGTTTGGTGTGGAAGAACTTGAATGCCCTGCACAGAGTCCTGACCTCAACCCGATAGAACACCTTTGGGATGAATTAGAGCAGAGACTGCGAGCCAGACCTTCTCGTCCAACATCAGTGTCTGACCTCACAAATGCGCTTCTGGAAGAATGGTCAAAAATTCCCATAAATACACTCCTAAACCTTGTGGAAAGGTTTGTTTTAACCATCTTATTGTTCACTGTGTCTGTAATGATTTCATTGTGCTTGCTCATCTCCTCAATTAACTTAAGTTCCGGGTTTTAAATAATAAAGAATAAGAACTAAGTTGCAGCAAAACACAGTTACTCTGAAAGCTGTAGTAAATGGCACCAGGCTGCAATGTGTCTTTAACAAAACAGATCACTGGGTCACTAAATCAATAGAGTTTATCTTAGTGTGAATGTGAATGTTAATCATAAGTTCAATTCAGTCATTAAATGAAGGTATCTATGCACAGTGTCAGTAGCTCCCAATAAATTTAATCATTCAGTGTTAGAATCTTACAGGATTGCTTTCCATAAATGGAAAGCATACTTGTAAACCTACGAAGACACAGAATATTACTCACAAATTATAATAATGTAAACAATAAAATAAACTATCCCTACATCACAGCTGAGATGATCAGTAGAGTGCTGATTAACAACGTGACTGCCTTTAACACTACTCATTACTGATAAAAATACAACAGGAGTGACCATTTGATTGAGCCCTATTAATTATTAAGTGATGTTAATGGTAAAGGTAAATAGGTAGGACTTATTTAGCAAGTCTTAATGACCACTCAAAGCTCTTTACACTACAAGCCACACTAACACACAAACACACACGCACACTAATGACACACAGATGGATCAAAAAATATTTTGACAATGACAAAATTTTTGTAATTTTGATTCTATACACCAACACAGTGAATCTGAATTAGACTTTAAGCTTTAATTCAATGGCTTTTTAAAAGAATTTCCATTAACTGTTTAGGAATTATAGACATTTTTATACATAGCCCCCCACTTTCAGCGTCTCAAAATTAACTGAACAAACTAACATAGTTTTGTTTTCAATCCTTTGCAGTCAATGACTGCCTAAAGTCTAGAACCCATGGACATCACCAGATGCTGTGTTTCCTCCCTTGGGATGCTACTGCTGCCACTTTCAGTTGCTGCTTGTTTGTTTGTCTCTCTGCCTTCCATTTTGTCTTCAGTTCCTGAAAAGCTGCTTTACTGGGTTGAGATCAGATGACTGACCTGGCCTTGAAGAATATCACATATCTTTGCATTGAGAAGTTCTTGGATTCCTTTTTGCAGTATGTTTTGGGTCATTATCCATTTGCACTGTGAAACAATGTTCGATCAGTTTTGCAGCATTTGGCTGAATCTGACCAGAGTATAGCCCTGTATACTTCAGAGTTCATCCTGCTACTTCTATCAGTAATCACATCATCAAGAAACACTAGTGACCCGGTTCCACTGGCAGCCACACTTGCCCATGCCATAACATTGCCTCCACCGTGTTTGCTTCAGATCCTGAGCTGTTGCTTTCTTTCTCCATATTTTTCTCTTCCCATCATTCTGGTAAAAGTTCATCTTGGTTTCATCTGTCCAAAGATTTTTTTTTCCCCAGAATTGTGCAGGCTCTTCTGGATGTTTTCTGGCAAAGTGTAATTTGGCCTTCTTGTTCCTGAGTGTAACCAGTGGTTTGCACCTTGTTGTAAACCCTCTTTATTTCCATTCATGAAGGTCACTCGAGTGTAGACTTTGACAGTGATCCACTTACTTAAGAGGTTTTTTTTTGACTTGGCTAGATGTTGTGAAGGGGTTTTTCTTAACCAAGAAAGAATAATTATGTTTTTTTCAAACAAGGAAAGAATTCAGCGAGCATCACATTTAGCTTCTTCTGTGGTCTTCCAGGCCTTTTGGTGGTGCTGAGCTGGCCAGTGCATTTATTTGTTTCAAGAATGTACCAGACTTTTGATTTGGCCGCTCCTAAAGTTTTTGCTATCTCTCTCATAGGCTTATTTTGCTTTTTCAGCCTAATGATGGCCTCCTTTACTTGCATTGACATTGTAATGAGGGTTTCAGTAAACAGTTGCAGTGTGTTCACATGAAAGGGGTGGCGTTTCACATGGCAACATGTGACCAATCACACTGATTTTATAAAGAAAGTGTAAACTATAATATAAGAAAAATATGAAAAGGTTAACACATAATACAGAATGAAAATAACACAGCTTCTGCAGATATATCAGTGATGTGAGAGGAAAAGTACTGTACAGTAGTTTAGCATTAAAAGTGTTGTATAAATGTGTGTGGGCGTTAAACTTTTCGGTCAGACTTGAAAAGAACTACTATATTGATAAAGTTTAGCCAATTTGAAGGCAGGAAGAAAAGCCAGGAAAACAGACTTATCAATATCACAACTTTATCAGTAAGACACAGGAGAATCTGATCAAGTATTCCATTAAATTTATGTTTAAATTTGCATAACACAGTTTTAGTTTTTATCTTTCAGCTGCAGCCCTGATGGTATTTAATGGTCAGAGAGCAAGTAAAGAATAAATACAAAAACAGAATACAAATGTAGGCTTATTCTAAAGAAAATAAATAAAAATTAAAAAAAAAAAAATCAAGGAATAAAGTTGCATCTAAAAATCTATATTTATTACTGATGCTCATCATGGAAACACAAAGACTTTAAGCGCTATTAAAAAACTTCAACCTTTCCTACAGTCTGCGTAGAGGTCCAAGGGATCTTCCAGGAATAGTGACAATGTTTACTGGAGTCTTGACTGGTCGGTAGGCAGTGATTTCATACCTGCTGATCTCTAATCTAGAAACTAACCCGCTCCGGAGCAGGTTAGATTTGCAGCATAAGTTACCATGGCAATATACCCCAGGTAATAAGTGAACTATTTGTTAATTAATTGTCCAATTACTTTTGAGCCTCTGAAAATGGTGGCGTATGAATAAATTCTGCAATTCCTAAACTGTTAATGCAATACCTTTGTTAAACCCCTGAAATTAAAGCTGAAAATCTGTGCTTCAGTTACATCTTGATTGTCCGCTTTTGTTTATGTATAAAAATTGTGTTATCATTCATACACTTATAGACCTAATGTCACATTTAGCAGGAATGGGACCCAAATGCAGGACTCAAAAGCAAAAAATGAAGGAAACTAAAAACCACCTTTATTTTAGGCAAGGATATTCAAAAGTACTCAGTCAACAAGAAAACTATAATACAAAGTTCCACAAGGAAATAAACCAAATCCAAATTACAAACAGTGCACACAAGGAAATGAACAAGAGCAGGGAACTCACACAGACACAACAACAAAGGGCAAAGGAAAACTGAAGTTATTTATAGACACAGACACACTAATTAGGGGAATAAGACACAGCAGGTGAAACTAATTAAGACAATGACAGACAGAAAATAAAACTCAAACTAAGGCACAAGAGACAGAAACTAACAAAATAAGACAGGAAGTAACTTAACACAAGACTTGACAAGACACTAGAGGACACTGGGGAGGCTAGAATAAACTAAAACACAAGGAATCAGATTGTAAACAATAAACAACCAAGAACCAGACAGAAAATAATAAGCAAAAATACAAAATAATAAACCAAAATACAAAGACCAAAAAACTCAAAACTCTGGGTCCAGGTCCCAGGACATCTATCACCGACCTTCTGATTAGGTGATGGCCCACTCTACCTCCTGAGCCATTAATTAAATTGACTTTTACTTGATGGTAGGTTTGTGTGTTATTATGCTAATTTCTAGTATATGGGATTCATGAATACCAGGAGAATATTTGTGGAAATATACTACTCTTTTCAACAAAATCTCTTTTGATGGTGTTGCTACACAGAAAGTCCAGGAGCCCCTGAAGTGATCCCGAAAGGACCATGATCCTTAACATGAAATGTATTTTTGGAATTTGCACAGTACACAACAATTAACAGCTGCCAGAATACACCATGAATCCAATATGAGTGCATTATACTCATATATGACAGCTGAACAACTTGATCTTTGAGAATAATTGTTACGTTGCTTATGCAACGTTTGCTTAGGTGGCACAAGTAAAATGTTGTGCTCTCATTCAAGACTGGTATTTAACTACTAAAATTATTCATGACATTACCAAAAGTATGTGGACTTTTGAATTTCCCATTTACATGTGACAGTTTAATAGCAGTCTTCATTCTTCTAGGAAACTCTCAACAGACTTTGGAACCTGGCTGTGGGGATATGCTCTGATTCAAGTCTCTTTCATCCCAAGGGGTACCGGACTGACATCAGTCAAGTTCTTTGACACCAAACTGGAAAAGTCAATTTTCTGGACTTAGCCTTCTGCATGTGGAAAGTAACAAACAAACCACTGAGATGTTGGAAGCACACTAAAGCATTGTCTAAAATATTGTAGTTTTAATAAACAGAAATCCTAATGTTCTTTCGTACTCTGAGAAGCCTGGCCCAAACCATTAAAAATGGCTTTAGACCAGATGTGAAATAGGTGTCTGCATATTTATTACCCTTATAGTGTATCTTGCTCTTGGCCGAAATGTTCTAATACAGACAGGCATTAATTATTGCTCGCTCAAATTAAAAGTGCTCTGTGACGTATTTTAATTTGTGAAGTGATATTACCATGTTGCCATGTTTTTCTTTTTTGAGAAAAAGGATGGAAAGAGGGACAGTCATTCATGAAATATGGTCTCTTTTGGAAAAACATGAGCCATCAACACTTAAGGTAGTAGGAGGTGGCCAGTCATCAATGCTGTGATCTCATTTGCTGAAGTTAATTGCACCAAGTACCAAGTACTAATTAGACAATTATGTACTTGTGATAAAAAATGATCCATACAGTACCCTTAAATGATTTTAAATTCTCTCATTTATCTTCTGTGACAGTCAGGCTCTGTGAATTCTCTCTGTGCTTATCTCCACATTTCCACCTGCAGTAATTTGGGAAAAGATGAAATTACTTGTTTGACGTGAGCATTTGTGCAGAACCTGACATCCTGATAGCTCGCTTCTCCATTCTTTCCTGTGAGATGATCTCTGCCACTTTGACTGCACGGCTAATTTGACAGATAAAAGGTGGAGATGTTAACATGCAGCTAACACAGTGCCAGTACCTCGGCTCTACACTGACAGGTATAACATCTATGCGTGTAGGGCTTGCATGTAAGTAGCAGATCAACTGTACTGGAATCACTACATGACCTAGCTTGTTAGCCCTCTGAGCTGAACCTAACTGGTCTTTATGCTAACAAGCTACACATGATTAGACACAGTACTCAGAAAAAGAGACAGTGATAAAACCACAATCATCCGTAATAAACAAAAAGCTACCTTGGTAATTGGAGTTACTGTTGCCTTCCTATCACATTGAAGCAGTTGTGCCATTCTCCTCTGGCATCAACAAGGCATTTTCCCCCAGAGAACTGCTGCTCACTGGATATTTTCTTTACTTTGGACCATTCTCTTTAAACCCTAGAGATAGTTGTGTGGGAAAATCCCAGTAGATCAGCAGTTTCTAAAATACTCAGACCAGCCCGTCTGGCACCAACAACCATCCCATGTTCAAAGTCACTTAAATCACCTTTCCACATTCTGATGCTCGGTTTGCACTTGTTACCATGTGACTGGCTGTTTAGATATTTGCGTTAATGAGCAGTTGTACAGGTGTACCTAAAAAAACATGGCTGGTGAGTGTATGTTGAGCATGTATTTGAGACATTGAAAATGTTGTGCTTAAGTCAGCTAAGACGAGCGTGCTCATTGAACATGTTTTTAGTGATTCAATTCAATTCAATTCAATTCAATTTTATTTATATAGCGCCAAATCACAACAACAGTCACCTCAAGGCGCTTTATATATTAGGGTAAAGACCCTACAATATTAGACAGAAAACCCCAACAATCAGACGACCCC
>VUQI01049115.1:3169-13431 GCA_015106735.1 Paratilapia polleni | reverse complement strand
TGTCATATTTCTAAGATTTTTACGGCCAAGTACAATAACCTCAGTTTTATCTGAATTTAGAAGTAGGAAATTAGAGGTCATCCAGGCCTTTATATCTTTAAGACATGCCTGTAGTTTAGGTAATTGGTGTTTGTCATCTGGCTTCATGGATAAATACAGCTGGGTATCATCTGCATAGCAATGAAAATGTATGCTATGTTTTCTAATAATACTGCCTAAGGAAAGCATGTATAATGTAAATAGAATTGGTCCCAGCACAGAACCCTGAGGAACTCCATAATTAACTTTAGAATGTGAAGAAGACTCCCCATTTACATGAACAAATTGGAGTTGATATTCGATAAATATAATTCATATTATGTTATATTAAACAAGACTTAAAACTAGTTCTAGAGACCATAAACTCATGAGGAAAGTGCTTACTGAAGTCATAAATCAAGTGTGAAGTAAAGTAATTTTCTCATAAACTTTAATACAATATGACTTTATTTTACAGGAGTTGCCCCCTGCTGGTCATTCAAAAGAATGCAGTTTTAAGATGCTACATCCATCCTCAAAAAAATACACTATGGAAAAAACATGCTAGACATAATAATACGTAAGACAAACTGTTTCTTACTGGAAAAAAAGTTTATTTATGTGAAAATCAAAGAATTAGGATTTAGATTATTAGTTGTAGCATCACAGTGTGGTGTCTGTGTGGACTGTGGAGATGAAGAGGACCCAAAGTGTATCATGAAGGAGGCAGAGTTTACAACAAAACATGAGTTTAAATAACTGATGACCAAGTCCAAACTTATAACAAAGTCCAAAACATGAGGGAACAAAGTAATCCAAAACTGAACTGACACTGGCAAATGTAAGCAGGCTAGGGAGACGACGCAACAAACACACGCACACATACACTGATTGCTAATTAGGGAAGTGGAGACAGATGGGGAATGAGACACAGCTGAATATAATCAAGACAATCACAAAGGGGGTAAAACTCGAAGCATGACACAAGAGACCACCAACTATCAAAGTAAGACAAGAAGTAACAACCCAAGTAAATACAGACAAAAACTCACACTAAACATTATACAAAGGAACAATGGGGAGGTTAAAATAACAAACTGAGGCAGAAACCAAAATACAAGAAAACACAAAAACTCAAACTCTTCACTAGAAATCCAATTAGCAAGAGACACAACATAACCAGAACTAAGACAATAATAATAAAGAAGAGGAATCTGAAAAATAACTTTAAACTCAAAAATCTAAACTTTACACACTGGAATAACAACCCAAACAAAAAAACAAAAAACAGAAATATATAAACTAAGCATCCAAAACAGACAAATATGAAACCCAAGGACCCAAAATCAACATGGACATTATCCTAACTCAAACCCTAATCCTAGACAGATCACCAATGACCTGGTGGATGTTAAGAGTGTTCCTTTGGGGTAATTAGGGTCAAATTAACTGAGGTTTGACTTCTTGGTGTGTGTGGACCAAACAAAGTGTCCTCACTCACATTTTAGGGTCCACATGACTGAAACAGACAGTCACAACACACTTTACTATTTCAACGGGGACTTCTTCTGAAATGTAAAAAGATTCATTAGGGCCAAATGAGCCAAACTTACCATATATTAGTAGGTATAAAATGCAAAAGCTGTTCAGTCAAGGACATAAGTATTAAAAAAAATGCAAGCACACTCATCCATACACATATTAAGCAACATGACTTTGAAAAGTATGATGTAAATGAAACTATTCCATTATTGATCAGAGGACTGTGAGCTGCAGCCGTCAGTCTGATGTGAAAGTGATGAATCATCTGTTTGAGAGAGAGAGGAGCTGAAGACAGTCATACAAGAACACACACTGCATAATTACACACACAAACCACACACACACACACACACAAAGACATGTACACAAATCTATGCTGGAAAGTAGAGCTGAAACTTTTTCAGATTCATCTGTCTTAATAATTTCCATCTCCTGATTTTTAATGATCTCTGCTGATATAAGAAAACTGAACACCCTAAAATGAGGTAGAAATATGCATTAGGCAGTTTCACACACACAATGCCATGCTAAATCAGCATTATGAAAGGATGCAGAAGAGACTGAAGGCTAAAGCTAACAGATTCCAGGTAAAGCTGGCACTTGTAAGCACAAAACTGATATAATCTGGAGAATAGTGCTGACTTTTTCTGTTTTTTGGCCACATAGAAGCAGCTCTGTTAGGACCTGCACTATAGTCAAAGGAAGGCCTTGTTCATAGACCTCTCAGGCCTTAAATGCACATACATAAAAAGCATAATGGATCCAGTGTGGTACTTTGCTGTTAGTCCATAGGTGCTACGTGTTGTAGCTGTGCACTGTCACCAGGTGGCAGTGTCAAAAACATGTGGAACAACCTTTAATATGAGCTTGTTTTGTGTATGCTTGTGTTGTTGGTCCTTTAGCTTAGATAAAGAAGTCATATTATACAAATACCTTCTTTGTAGTGGAGTAAAACAAAGTGTTAAAAACAATGAACGCTGTCGACTGCAGCCATTTTTAGTGCTTCTCATTTGTGTTTCCTACCATTTCATGGTGAACTCTCATGTGGTTTCACTTACTGTATTAACAAACGTTTTAACCAAGCACCATTCAACAATTGGTGATGACTTTTTTCCCTTTCTTGCAGTTTCTGCATCAGTTGAATTCCCATAATCCTTCTCTCTGCATACCTAAAGAGTTACGGAAATGGACACTAATCCAGAGAGCATCAGCAAGACAAATAAGAAGAGAAGGAGGGATAAGTGACGGCAGATATGACATTTATTAAGTCAGCTACAGAATGCAAAAAGAGGAGCTGGGGGTGAGGTGGCTTGCAAAGTGGCTTGCAGATGCACAGTGACCGGAGGCAGGCTAAAGCAGCTTAAATAATGGACTGCTATTATACAGAGAAAAAAAGTTAACATCTTTCTATTTGCAAGTTTTGCCTGCATACCGTGACCAGTTTTGACTGCAAAGATAATGTCAGTATTGCAGCATGTTTGCTGGGTACTCATGCTTTTACCAAGTGGATTAAAATTATTATATTTTAGACAAACTGCATCTCCTAGCCTTAGAGTAACTCCAGAACCACAAACATCCTAGAACCTTATATCTGGATAAAAATATCCTCTTTTTCTTTAAACAGAATTTAAAAACAAATGGAGACAGGGTGAGTTGATGATCTGGAGATAGCAGAAAGCAAGTCAGTCACTGATTTCAAACAACAGCCCCAGAGAAGACATCAAAGCCTTTTATAATCCTTGAAATCATACTATCAAAGCATTAACTTAGAGGCCCTTAATTTAGTGATTACAATCATAATGACTTCTTGAAAACAATATTCTTAGTCTTTCTAAGGAAAGTTACTGCTTTTCTGTGTGTAACACAGAACTCCACTGGCCTCAGCGTTAACCTGTGGTAGTTGCTACTTTGTTTAGCTTAAGAGCTACCAAAAGATGGAGTGCACATGGACAACTGCAGTACTGCCATGAAGAAAAATTCCCAGTGGAGAAAAAAAGCATTTTGCTATAGAGAAACACAGTAAAAGAGACACCTGTAATAGTCTGCAAAGGTCAGTTTTTACCAACCTTGGCCTGGTCCTCCATTCAAAAAGCATTACAAACTAGATCTGTTTTACTTGATGTAATAAAAATGAATCTGAAAGGAGTAGTGGGAATCACTAATAAGGGACGTATTAACACACAACTGCTCTGCAGGGTCTCACCGTGTTGATGTTGAGGCTGACCAAAACATTAACAGCTGAATCATGTTTCCCAAGACTGGACAAAACTTCCAGCTGCATGTTTCTTGTGAAGTCTCACCCATCTAGCTGCGAGCAGCTCATTCATAAAACACACTGGGCAGTAATCTGAATTTTACATTACAGGCCTTGCTCACAGCATCAAAGAACCGCAGTCACACATGAAACATGCATAACGCTCGCAGTTTCACCCAGTTTAAGTGTGGAAATGAATAAATGAAAGCGCTCTGCAAATGAGCGTCTCACCTCTTCTCAGTTTACAGCTTTACACTTTACATACATGCTTAATGGGAATTATGTGTGAAAGGCTTTTCAACCCCAACCTGAGAGATTAATATCCACGGTCAAGGTGTGTTACATTGATTAGTTGCTTATATTTTTTACTGTTAATGTGCAAAATTAAACATGACAGATAAATTGTTGCAAACTGTTGTTGCAGAAGGATAAAAGCCTGAAGTCTTAAGAGTTCTTATAAAAATGCACACAATGCAGCTTGCAAATATGAAAGTATATACCTCAAATTTTAAGTTTGATCAGCATTGCCGTGAGATGATATTTTGAATAGGAGGCACTGCTGATTCTTCAAACATTAAAATACATTATGGTTCATCTGAGGTAACTCAGATCACTAGGTTATTGCCTTTGTTCAGTATTTAAACACTAGGCAAGGTGTGTCTTTGTAAAAAATGGATCTAAACCATCATTCCTGAAGCTTAGCCAGACTGATTTTATACAGTTGCCCTCAGTGTCAGCAAAACCATGTTGTTGTGTCTTCAACTATCCACAATCCTTACAAAAAAGCAGGATACCATAAAAATAAGAATTGTTTTTTTTTCTTATTTTCAAACAATTTTACAGACATGGAAATGTGCCATCAAGCCTAATGTGATGGCCAACATTAGGAGAAAGGTCTGCCCCATATAGCCTTTGTGTGGTTCCTCCTGCATCCTTTCCGCTCCAGTTACTGCATCATAATAACTACCACAGTTAAACTACTTGGCAGTTTTTACATTGTGATCCAATTTTATCCAAAATGTTCCTAATTTTAAAATAAAAGCTTTTTGAAACCAGCACAAGATAACGAGTTAATACCAGCCAAATGCAGCCAGTCATATCTGCAGGAGACTGAACCAACAGAAAATTTTGCATTAAAACCAAAACTGTGAACTAAAAGATGATGAAAATGAAGGGAGCATTTTGCAAGCAGTTTCCCACTTTTCATGCACACATATTGCAGAAACAGATAAATGTGACAAATTATCACCCCCCCCACCCCCACCCGAATAGTCCAATGTTAATGTCCTTGTATCTCTCACCCTGCTGTTTCTAACCTTTCAGGAGTACTGACTGAATTATCATTTCACTGAACTTCTATGCTGCAAAAGTACGAAAGGAAAAACTTCTCCATCCATTTCAATACATACAAACATATTCAAGCTGCACCTAGCTGCTGATTCCTGATTTCTAAATGAAGGGTTACGTCTATGTAGGCGAAAGCTTATTGTATTACTCATAGTTTCTGTTTTACTCCTCTGTTTTGTGCCATCTTATGGGTAGTGGTGACTTATTGTAATTAATGAATTAAAGTGCATCAGTTGTTCTTCTTCCTATGTTTTTTGGCAGTTGCCAAACAGCATTTGGTGCATTGCCACTACCTTCTGGATTAGAGGAGGGCTGACATAAAATTTTCCATGTTGCACAGGTGTAGCTTGTGGAATTATGGGGCCCTACTGGGGCTCTTGTAGCTCTAAGGTGGCATTAAGAAAAGAAACAATGGAAACAAAATAAATCAGTGGGCTATGGCGATTAACAGAATGCCCAAGAAACAAAAGTACATATATAATACACAATGATAGATGCACAAACCTCATCTTGACATGTGCAATGTTTAATTTTTAAGGGCACTCACACAGAGGTTTCACTGCTTTGCACAACCCAACAAACTATAGCCTTCCATTTAAAATCTGCACCACTTCCAAATTCATGGTTGAGGCTATATGCATGTTAACATTACTTTGCTCTGCAGTAGGGAACTCGATGGCCAGCAGCAAAATTCCAGAACATTAAGCACAGCAGAGAAAGCCATCCAGTTAAAATAGATAGCTTCCTAGAGTTACTTGCACATGCATATTTTAATATGATATGTGTATATTTACTTCACTGATGTACTGTGCACCATGCAAAAAAAAAAAAGAAATAAAAAAACAGGAAAACAAAAATTGAAAAAAGCAATCTTACCAGAATTTTGTAACAGCAAGTGAAGCCAACCTCAAATATACTTAGAAATTAGGTGGATATAAAATGTTACACTGAAAAGAAAACAAAGAATTCATAAACTAATATTTACACCAGCTGAGTGAAATGTTACCAAGACATAAATCAACCAGTTCAATGAAAAAAAACGTGGGAATGTAACGAGTCACGATATGTTTGAAATTATGTGTTAAAATTTGGGACGCTGTGTAAAACGTACATAACAACAGAATGCAATGATTTGGAAACAGTTTAAAGCCTAACTGAAAAAAGTCCAATGACAACATATCAAAGGCTCAAACACAGAAATAACATTTGCTTATTTTGAATTTGCTCTCACAGGAATTTGAATCATCTCTTCTTTTTATAACACAACACTTTAAGTGTTTTGGGGACAAATTGCTGTAGTTTTGAAAGCAAAATGTTTTCCTCTTCTCACTTGATATAGGATTTTTGCTGCTCAGTAGTTTGGGGCTTCTTTTGTTGTATTTTTCATATCATAGTGCTACAAATATTTTCATTTGGTGACAGGTCTGGACTGCAAACAGGACAGTTTTGCATCAGAGGCCTATACTATGAAGCGAGTTCAGCATACTCAGGGTATCTTTCTGTCATCTGGATTCACCTACCCTAACATTGGCAGTCAGGAGAAGCTGTCACATGAAGCTGGACTCGCTAAGTTAATCCAGGGTTTCCCGTGGTGGTCACATGAAAAGGGTGGTCTTGGCAGCATCTCACCAATCTAAAAGGGGCGTTTCATGGGTCATATGACTCATCTTACACAGAAAATCAAGGAATAAAGTTGCGTCTAAGAATCTATATTTCTTACTGACACTCATCAGGGAAACACAAAGACATTCAACGCTATTAAAAAACTTTAGACCCTCCTACTCTCCCTGCAGAGGTCCGAGGGATCTTCCAGGAATGGTGACGCTATTTTCCGGAGAATTGATTGGTCAGTAGGCGGTGATTTCATACCTGTTGAAATCTGTAATCTAATTCTTATCAAAGTTTCTTATCAAAGTTACCATGAGGAACTCTACCACACTGAGTAGTAGAACAGTCTGGTGTGACGAGGATAGCAGGGGTTATAAAATGTACGTGACTGTAATGAGGAACAGGTGTGCCGACTGAAGCCTAAGCAGCCACGCCCACTCCTGGGAGGAAGTAAACAGAGTTAATGTCAAACATACACCCACACATGATATAGAGAAAACAGATAGAGCAGGTGATGGAGAGACAGAGAGATGATGGGTCTGCACCTGGAGGACAGGGGGGACCAGTACACCCTTTTTCTGAAGAGCCATAAGTTAGGTCTTTCCTTAAATCTATCCATCTACTGTATTATTCAGCGGTGACACAGCCTTTTTTGAATCCCATATATGCGCATGTATCTCTAAAAGTATTTAAAAATTCTGTTTAGCTTCATGGGAATGTAATTTTTACAAGACAAGAATTATAACAGTCTAAAACCACGTGCAAATGTGGTGCACACAACAAGGTAGAATAATTCATCAGTGCAGTAAATGATCTCGTCATAAACAATATCATTAATAAATGCCATCAGTGAATGTAATCACACTTCCAAACATTATTAAATTCTAAGCTGCATGTTAGTTAAATTCCTTTACTAACATTGCATTAGTGTGGGCTCCAAAATTGGATCTCTTTAAAGGGTTAAATTGTAACAGTTCTGCTCGCTGTTTAAACTCAGTTTTGATGGCCAGAAGCGACTGTATCGACCCTCCACTCAGAGCCCTTCCTGTCTGCTCCCTGCCGCTTTGACCGCCTGCTCAATCTCTGTTCAGAGATGGTACCCTGCAGGGCTGTGTGTGTGTGTGTGTGTGTGTGTGTGTGTGTGTGTGTGTAAAATAACTCAGACTAACTTCAGGGCTGGACTGAGGTGATTTGCACCAGTTCATATCTCAGCATGAAATCCAGACACACACACACACACACACACACTTGAAAGAACAAACCTCTCTCTCATAGTTAGGCTTTTAGCCTTGTCTCTCTATCTTCAAATTGGACTAATGTAAGGAAAAATGTGACAGACTCATCAGGCAAAAAATGAGGACATGCTGGCAGTCAGGACCTCAGCCCTCCTCCCGAGCATCCAAGCACAGAAAAACAGAAGCTCAGTGCCTGCTCAGGCTCAGTCTCCATTGGCCTCCAGCAATCTGCAGCCAGACTCCCACTGTCCAAGTCCAGAAGTGGATGAACTGAGATGAGCACCCCAGATTGACTGGTTGACACCCCTGCTGGTAAACATCTATGTACATATATATATAAGTAGTAACACAGCAGGGCCCAGTTGTAGAAAGTATGCTTTGTGAAAACTCTTAGTTTGTTAACCCTGAGACAAGGGAAAATCTGGGTTTTCTATTTGAGGGTTAACTTACCGTGGTAACAGACTCTGTTAACCTAACCTACTCCCTGGCTGGTTTTCAACAAACTCTGAGTTTCTCTCTGGCACCTCCCCTCCTGCTGCACCTGAACCAGTTAAATGGCACTTGGTTTCATTTCGTGATTCAAACAGTGGATATCAAAGGCCATATCAGAGTGCGTTAAATCTTTACAACCATTGAAATCCAAATTATACATAAGCTTGTTATATCTTACAGTACATTTAACATGAGCACATTTATAATAAATCTGTCATGAATGTAAGGGGAGAGGACTCGATACAGTCCTGTGAAAAACTAAACACACCCTCACTGCTTCCATAGGAATCACGAGGGTAAGTAGCAGCCAGGTGATGCTAATCAGATTATTAATTGATCATCAGGAAGTGTGACGACCTCTATAAAAGCAGAGGTTTTGGCAGTTTGCTGGTCTGGAGCATTCAGATGTGTGTTAACACAATGCCACAATCTTCCCTGGAGTGGATGTCTCAGCGAATTCACCCCAAGGTCAAACTGTGCAATGCTCAGAGAAATAGCAAAAACCCAAGAGCTACATCTCAGACTCTACAGGCCTCAGTTAGCATGCTAAATGTTAAAGTTCACGAAAAAGACTGAACAAGTATGGCTTGTTTGGAAGGGTTCCAGGAGAAAGCCTCTTCTCTCTAGAAATACCATGGCAGGACAGCTTAGGTTTGCAAAGTTGCATCTGGACAAAACGCAACAAGACTACTGGAACAATGGCCCTCATTTACCAGCAGTGCACATGCACAAATATGTGCCTAAATCATGCATACGAATGTTTCACGCACAAATCATTGATTTATCAATAATTTCACACCTGAATTTGTTCGTACTTTATGAACAAATTTAGAAGTGCCTCTGACCGTGCTTACTAACAAATAAAGGCCTTACCTGGCATCTTAGGAAATTTAAACACAAGTCTTTAAAATGAATACTACTACTACTAATAATAATAATCATAATTGTTATTATAATTATTATTATTATTATTACTGTTGCCTTTTGGTCATTATTTATAGTTTTCCAAAACACCATAAGCCACAAAATGCTCAGAATTACAATTAAATTGCCTGTAAAGAAAACACTCAAGGGAAAAATGTAGGCCTTAACCTTTGAATTTAAACATACTCCAATATTCCTTATCTCGTCTTATCTTATCTTAAATTATTCAATTCAATTCAATTCAATTTTATTTGTACAGCGCCAAATCACAACAACAGTCGCCTCAAGGCGCTTTATATTTTAGGGTAAAGACCCTACAATATTAGACAGAAAAGACAGGAAACCCCAACAATCAGACGACCCCCTATGAGCAAGCACTTGGCAACAGTGGGAAGGAAAAACTCCCTTTTAACAGGAAGAAACCTCCGGCAGAACCAGGCTCAGGGAGGGGCAGCCATCTGCCGCGACCGGTTGGGGATGAGGGGAAACAGAAGAGAGCAGAGGGAGACAGGACAAAAGGCACACCTATAGGAGAGAGACAGAGTTAATAATAGCTAATGACTAAATGCAAATGGTGTATATCTTTGACTTCATTAAAAATTACTCCTATCATTGCTGGATGTCATCACGCAATTTCTTGGCATGATCCCAGGGTTGCTGGATAATCTGGATATTTTTTTATTTTTTAAATTTCTCATCTCAGGCTGACAGATCACATGCTCCTTGTCCTCCACCTGTTTTCTTCTTTTTCCTGTAGTTTGTTAGTCTTTTTTCATATTAACTTTGATGTCCAAAGTTTTTTTACTTGAACCACAGTGAGTGTCTCAGGGGAAATATTCAAT
>VUQI01049101.1:2781-12859 GCA_015106735.1 Paratilapia polleni | reverse complement strand
AAAATTTTTTAATTTTAAAAATTAAAAAAAAAAAAAAAAAAAAAAAAAAAAAAAAATATTAAAAAAAGAAAAAAAAAATTTTTTTTAAAAAAAAAAAAAAAAAAAAAAAAAAAGGTTGACGCCCCTTTTTGAGACATCAGCACTACAATTGGTTTATGTGGGTGAGAAGGCTGTGGGATAGTGTTCATTTTTTTTTTTTTTTCTGTGTTAGTGTGTGAATGAAGGTAAATAATCACGCACTACTACAGGACTTGTGAACCAAGTAGTGCAGCTGTATCTGTATGTGCATTCGTTGCTGTATGCCAGCCTGTAGTGTGCATACTGAGGGTGGTGTGAAGGTGTGTGTGTGCATATTTCACACTTGATCAAACAGTAATTGCATATTTATTATATGGTAAGCTAGAAGTGGCAAACTGAGATTTCTTATTATTTTTAGGTTACTGGGTAAGAACTATGAATTTTAGTAATAATTCTAATAATTATATACTGTATATACAACAGTTGAATTGCTAGAAAAAAAAAACCTAAAGATTTAAGTCAGTTGACAACAGATCCAAATACAAAAAAGCTCCAACATAATCCATTAAATACTAGAAAACAGAATCCAATATTTAATGACTAAAGAGTGTTTGCTTTGCTTAAAAACCTTTTTCTGTGTATAGATTTAACTAAAGCTAAACTAAAAGAACATTTTTTTTAAATGCCAAATTATGTAGCTCTTTCCAGGAAATTTTCTAGGAAATTATTTGAAAGTTTTAGTCACATAACCATGCGTTGCTACAACTGTTCAATAGTCCTGCAATAAAAAGGAAGCAATTAATGTCAGGTCTCGCACATAAAAATGGATGATGTAAATATTGCTATCAAATCTACTTTGGAAGTGATCAGACTTCAAAGATGGCCAACTGAAAATTGCTCCATACATTCACATCTGAATCAACTAAAGACGGTGAGGACAATCGTGAAAATGTGGAAAAAATAATAAAAAAAAGAATAGTGTCCAAATTGTGACCATGTGTGGCCCATGTGGGTGTCCATTATATTCAAGGCTATTAGCACCTGGTAAATCTCTCTACGTTTTGCAGTTTATTGAAGTTTTAAATCTGACATGTGTGGCAACATTGCCAGAGCATGCTGGGGGAGCGTTGGAGATGGAGTTGGCTACAGCTTGGAGTATGGCAGAAAAATCTAGTAGGTACATAAAAAAAAAATAAAATAAAATAAAAATAAATATGAAAGCTAGCGCCCGGTAGGATGTAATGTGTTATTACTGCCAGAAGGTGATGGCATTGCACCTACAAACAGTTTGTAAGCCAACATAAAACAACAAAAATAGAAGAGGAACATGTTATACCTACATGAAACAAGAGAAACATGGACCACCAACAACAATGAAAACTGTCCAACTCCTTCAAAAAACAAATGAAGAAGAAGTCCAGTGTGAACACTGCCATGTAAAGCTAGCATGTCAAAAGTCTGCCACAACTATGTGCAGTCTTTTGAGAGCAGTATGGTTTAGGGGCAATCTTTAAAGAATACTTTAATGCTTTCCAGTGAAAATCGAATAGTATTTTTGTGTAATTACTCTGACTGCCGGAAGGAGGAGACAAAAGTCCTGCACTGCAGCTATGACTGTATAGCTGCTAAATATATCAAAGTGTGCCAAATGTCAATGTTAGTCTACTTTGTTTGCCTTTTTTTTTTTAATTCATCTGGTGCCTTATGATAAAAACAAATTCTGCAATATTATAATAAAAACAAATTTTCCACTATAACTATTTGATCAGGTCTGGTGCATGTGTGTGTTTGTGTGTATGGGTGTGCGTACGTGTGCCTGTGAGGATTTCGGTGAGCTTTTGGAGCCCTATAGCAAGGCTTTCTCTGAGAAGGGGGCCTGTGGGACATCTGAGGAGGGTGCTATGCTCACGCCAGAGGCGGTGGTGTAGTTTGCCGTCTGTGTCATGCCTGCAGGAGTCGTGCACGGTGCTGGGCCAGGGTTGCTAGCTGGATTCTGGTAGGACTGAACATCTGCGGGACCCATGCTGCCTGGAGCTGCAGTGTAGACTGGCGGCTGGCCCATGTACATATGAACATCACTGTGAAAAGAGTGAGGAAAAAAGTGAACACTACAGTACAGCAAGAGGAAATTATTAACACTGTAAGGTCTCTGTATAAAAAGATATTTTAATAATGTTCGAGTGTAATACAAAAACCCCTTTCATGCTATCAGAAAGTCGTGTTAGGTCAGGAAGTGAACTACCATGCGATTCACCTTCCAAATTGCTGTAGATAAATGACACGACCTCCATTGCGTCTCATGCTCTGATGAAGGCCACAAAGCCGAAACATCAGCATGTTTGTTGACATGATCAGAATAAATCGGTGAGATTGAGATTTGTCAACTTTTTTCTTAAGTTTTGTGCAAGTGCTACCTGTTTACCTTTGGGTACTCAACACTGGAATACCCCCGAGTGGCAAACAACTGCATGCCAGTCACTAATAAGATTGTGTGAATTGACCTGCAATTCAGCTCCCACTGTAATTTCAGCCTAATTTAGGTTTTCACAGCCCATGCATCACTACAACAACTGAGTCATATTTACAAATCAGCTCTGAATTACTGTTTTTTTTTTGTTTTGTTTTTTTAACAAAAATACTGTTTTCAATTTCAAAGTCATAAATTACTACTGTCACTAAAAATCACCACGAAGTGACATGGATTTCTGTTTAAGAAAAATATAACTGTTGTTGTGAGCAAGACATGTTTGAATGGTGAGAAATTTTTGCTTTAAATTCCAAGTATACAAAGTACGCTGACTTTTAAAAGTGGAAAACAAGAAAGTTTGATCTTCATGAGGAAAATCAGGTATTTAGGTATTTAAGAAGGCCTTTTCTATAATGCTGGAACAAGTAAAACCCTGGTTCCATCTGCATTTGAGTAACAGCCCCCATCACTACTGTAGAATTTTCCATATGGGTCATTCCATCTTAAATCATTGTGAGCCTTCTGTTGGACCATCTCTGATTGGCATAAAAATATGTTTATGTTCCAAAGTTTGATATATAATGATTGCTGTGAAATTTGAGTTTCATACATCAAATATTTTTCAAGATATATATATATATATATTTTTTTTTTAAATGGTCCGTTGACCCACTTTGAAATCTGAGGCAATTTTTGAACATGAATATCTCAAAAACTATTAAAGATAAAAGCCTAAAATTTTCACTGGCAGTACTGTAAAGTCCCATATTTGAGCACACACTAATAAAAAAAAAAAAAACTTCACATTGCAAAAGACAACTAGTGACAATTTTTGAATAGTATATAGCTGTCTTTTACAACAATGCAAAATAAAACATGTGGAATACTTTTTAACATGAAACTCCTGGTCAAAAAAATGAAGAAAATGCCATTTTCATTCAACACAATAATGTTTCATTTATACTGTAATTCTTGCAGTGTTCATTCCTGCAGTCAGCATGCTGGTTGTCTGATCCCAGCTTACCTGTAGCAGTTGTGGCATTAGGGTTAGGGTTGGGTTAGGGTCTTGTATCAGTCTACTGATCGCACCATGTGGACACGGCAACTTGGCCATGCAAGACTACTCACGTGAACTACTAATCCCTTTTTCATTACTCTTAATTGTTTTGCTATATTTATTTGTATGTACGAAAAATTTTACATCAGTACTTGTTGAGTTTTTATGACCTCTTAGTATATTTTAAACTTAACCTCAATTATAAGACTCCTCCAGAGCAGTAGGTCTCGAAAATGAAAAATATGTATATATTTAACAAAATTATTTTCTCAGTTATAATGAGAGTACCATCTGGAAACTCCAGAATTTTGTTCTATTCAGATCAGACTATCTATTGATAGTTTTGTTTTTGTGGTACAACTTGTCATATTTGCTCAATCCAGAATGAAAGTTGAATGAAAATAGCATTTTCTTCATTTTTGTGATTAAGAATTTCATGTTAAAATAGTATTCTATGTATTTTATTTTGCATTATTGTAAAAGACAACTATATACCATTTAAATTGTGACTAGCTGTCTTTTGCAATGTGAAGTTTATTAGTGTGTGCTCAAATATGGGACTTTACAGTACTGCTTGATTTTTTTCCCACCATATTTTACTAGCCAATACTCAGATATTTTTTGATTTATCTGTCTCAAAATACAGATCCTTATTCATTTTGATGGTAAGAAAGGCCAGTGAAAATTTCAGGCTTCTATCTTTAATAGTTTTTGAGATACTCATGTTCAAACAGTGTGTCAGATTTCAAAGTGCGAAGAAAGGGCCTGAAAGTGGGTGGACGGGCCTTTTTAAAAAATAAATATCTTGAAAAGTATGTGATATATGAAGCTAAAATTTCACAGCAATCATTATATATGTTCAAACTTTGGACCATAAAATTTTTATGCAAACTGGAGATGGTCGAGCAGAAAATGTTCTAAAAATTTGAGATGGAATGACCAATATATAAATATAACTTAAAAAGCAAATGAGGTGTTAATGCATTAAGCATTTAAATTTGTCAGACATTTTTCATCCCAAATAAAATAGTACATAGAGGAGAACAACTACTGAAACTGATTATTAGTACTTGTAATGTGTTTCAGTGTACCAGGACAGTGATCAACCTGAAACTCACCTGGGAGGTGGCTGACCAGGAATGGGGGTTCCAGGAGGAAGCTGCTCCATAGGAACAGTATAACCTTGCACCCCAGTGCTGCTCATGGCATATGAACCTGATGCAGGCTGACCAGGGTAGACCTGTGGTAACAAACATCAACACATAGTATATATTCATATTCAATCAACTTTTGAGACCTTGAAAGAATGATAACCGTTTTAATCTTGACAAGGTAAGTCTCTTTACATTTCATTAACAGCATGTACCTACTTCTCAAATGGAAGAAAAAAAATTGAAAAACATTAAAAGTAACACACAGTCATTCATGGTGCATTTAGTTATGCTGGCTAGTTAGGTGACCCATCCTATTTTGCTTCTGTGGAGTGATTGTTTTGGTATAACAGTTTCTCTCTCAGATTTAGATTCTAAGTTGGGGCCGGTACTAGAGGCAATTGAACTTTCAAAATAAGAGCTGATGGCATTGTTCTCTTGGATGGAAGAAAAAAATGCTAAAATATTATTTGGATTGGTAGCACTCATATTCCTAAACATTAATTTAAACTTAACATAAAATTTAACATAAAATTGAATTGAATTGAATTAATTTGAAAAACTCAAAAGCCACACCCAGGCAACACAGTTCAAATCTATGACACGTTGACTTTACCTGTTGTGCTGCATTGGCAGGCTGCTGCATGTAGTACTGTTGGCTCTGCAGCTTGGCATACATGGCATAGACTGGATCTTCATTCATCAGCTTGGCATATAAAGATAATGCTTCCATCACCTTCACATTGAGCTCTGACAGTTCTGAGTGCTTCCTGATGACACAAACAATCAAACAAGTTAGACTGCCTTAAATCAATGTTTACCAACTACAAACCTCATATTGTCAGAGACCTTTTGCATCCTTAAGTTCTTGACTTTTCTATGAATTTCGATGAGTAAAACATGTCACGTCAGCACAAAGTACCTGTCAATATCCTCCAACTTCTGGTCAATGAGAGGTCCCATTTGATTGCATGCACCTGATGAAAAAACAACGGGAAATATTTGTTAGTTTCTCTAGCCAACAAAAATCCACCTTTTCCAGTGTACTTTGGTGTCACTTTCATATATTTATATTTCATATTAAAAGCCAGTTTACCTTCAAGCTGTAGTAACTCAACACTGTCAGACTGGTTGTCTGTTGGATCTGCACTTTGAATCATCTGCAGTAGCTGGTCCATTTTGTCCTGAAAAGATTTGGTAAGCATCAGGTATATGAGAGATAATTTTACAACATAATCCAGGAGGAATAAATTCAGACACTGTGACCATTTCATAGTCATGTAATAATTTTTAAATGCTATACTGGAAGAATTTTTCTTTTTTATTTACTGAAGCAACTTTTGATCTTAACAAGGCTGAACGATCTGAGTAAGCAAGCACACACAGAAAGAAACTCACCTCGTCTATGTATACTGGCTCCTGCTCGGGCTCTATGGTCTCCACCTGAATGTCTTCACTAAACTGTACTGTCTTCTTCTCCGTCTTCACTGTGGATTTCCAAGTAACAGCAGATGCAGTAGCAGAAAAACAACACAACAGTGCCAGTGATCAGTAACGCAGACATAAGAGTTTGGATAAACCGACATGACAACCAGTAATGGTCTGATACAAGCACACGACACTGGAACAGATATCAGATGAAAAGAAAAGTTACGAGCTTATAAAGGTCTTTGTCGCACTCCCTTTACATGCCACTCAAATATTTGTTAGTTTTTGTTTTTGCTAACTGGAATAACAAGAAAAAGCACATGGCATGAAAACAGTAGAAGACGGAGTGGATGAGTTTGACAGAAATGGAGGAGCAGCAGAATGTGCATGTGCAGCATGCATGTTTTGGGGAGTAAAAGCCACAGAATCAAGAATACAAGAATGTGACAAAGCAAGTGATAATAAGAAAGGTGCTCTTTCAACAAAAACTGGATGTAACAAACCAGCTGGAAAACTCCAACAACAAAGCAAAGCTACTATAATCCCCCTTTCTAACAAATTAAAAAAACCAACATCAAACTGCTGTCGTATGTGTGTACAGTCAAGTGTATTAATACCTCTCAAAATATTAAAATATAACCTTTACAACTGGATCTCGAATGCGTTATAAATACATCTGACAAAGTTTTCCACAATTTTTTTTTTCCTTTTTAGACTACATATTTCTGTGGAAGCAATGAAGGAGAGCATGCATCAAAATTCCATGATATGAGTGCTGCATTTTAATGGCTCAGTAGTACAAGTAAACCAGATTGTGTACATAAGAAAAGAGTATTAGCAGGAGGAAATATAACCCGATGCTATCACACACTTGTACTACTTCCCAGAAATACAGGCAGTGTTATTTTTTTTACTGCCTCTTTTGACTCTGTTGTTGTACTGTGCTCTGTACCTTCCACTCCAGGATCTATAAAGCAGGTTGCTCTAAAAAGCAACATTGCTAATGGACTAAATGGGCTACCAAACAATTAGCGATGACTCAAGTGAAGAAAGAGTCTGTGTACTCACTCATCTCGGGCTCCGCAGTGAGATCAGCAGTGACGAAGTTGGAGGGAAACAACCCCACCCCCTGGTATGTTTCCCCTTTCCACCAGTTGGGGTCACTGAAAGAAAGAAAACCACATTCAAATACAAAAGTTGAAAGAGAAATTAAAGCTTTCAGTAACTGAATTTAATCTTTAATCAATTAATTGGCAATCCAGACAGAGCTCACATAAAAACGCAAAAGCTTAGACAAGCAGATTCTTTTACTACATCATTTCTAGATGTCTTCAAAACATGAATGAATTTCTGTAAAGTCTTTCTAAAGATACAGGTTTTCCAAATGCAGATCATCAGACTGGTTGAGATGTGATACTTAAACGGTATTTTCATTTGAGTACTTGTAAAGGGCATTTAAAAAAGGCTTCAAAGAGAACAGCCACTCAAATTAGAATGCAACATAAGTAAGTCTACTCATGATTATTAAAAAAAAATAAATCCTTCTTTGCTATGTGCACTTGGTTATATTTATCTAAAAGTTTACCTATCATCCAGGATAGTGATGATTTCTCCTGACTTAAAGGTGAGCTCATTATCCTCTGCAGCCTCAAAATCATAGATGGCGCGGACTTTTCTGCCATCAGACTTGTGTGAGGAGAGCAGGCTGGAGGTGTTCGGGTAAAGACTCGACATTGAGGTCTGCGGTTGCTGACGTTGCTCCTTCAGCGACAACTCAATAGCTGCACACAAGAGAGATATGTGAATGTGTGTTTGTCCTTGAAATGCCTTACACCTTGTGGAACACCTGCAATTCATTCATCCAGAGTAATGGGGTAAGTTCTGCAAAGCTAATAAACAATAATTAAAATGTGTTTAATGAGCATGCTTTATAGACAATGTGTTTCTACATATATGTCTGAATACTGAAAAACTTATACATGAGCTTCAGTCCTGTGCAAAAACAATCTGGTTCTCCGATTATCACCTAGGAGCCTCTTTACCTTTGGCCAAATCCTCCTCTTCTTTTTTGTTTGTTGAGGTGGAGGGATCCTTTGCCACAAGAGCTGGGCTTGCTTTTGCTTGCTCAGCAGCCTGTGAAGACAATAATCATGTGCTTCACTCAAATAATCACTCTTAGTCATGACTTAGAAGAATAAAGAATGGGTTTTTGAGCAAAACACCACTCAACTTCACCATTTAAGTAAAATATTGTGTTAGATATTTTTTTTTTTTATTTAATTGGCAATAACATGATGGATGCTGGCCTTGTACACAGAATCAGACAGAATTCAACTTAGTGTTAGGGGGTTATCCACTAGTTCATTTTGATGCCCAAGAATGAATTAAAAATGTATATTTTACACTAAAGCTAAAAAGTGGGCTAATCCACTATATTTTTATATACCTACCTGGGAGCCCACAGCTGGGAATGTGACACCCTGCTCACGTAAGTTCTTGATCATTGCTGAGATCAGACTGAGCTGCGGATCATTGCGGAAGTCCTCCGCCCACTCCACCATCAGGGCCTTCAGCTTCTCACACACTTTGGGGTGGCCCTGGAGACCACACATTAAAGCGTTTTATGAGAACATGGATCGAGTGTGAACCTTTTTGAAGTAATTGCACATAATTAATATGGCTTACTTGGATAACGCACAAAAAAGTGAAAATTTCCTCACACCTTGTTTAAGACATTGCTGACTTCACTGGCAAACTCTCTGGAGCACACCTCCAAGTGGAATATTTTCCCACAGTTTGAGACACAAGCACCGAGAAGCTGCGAGGACATATTCATGGGCCTCATTAATTAACCAAATGGTTGACATACTTGTAGCACTTATTAGTTTATCACTTATAAAAGAGTAAATCTGGTTACGTTATAAGCTCATAGCTTGATGTCATTCAGGAAGTGAATTATCACACTTATACCAAACATGGCTGTTTGTTTATAGTCTGCTTACAGTCAGCGCCTGCATGGCTACATGGGGGTCCTTGTGGTTCACTCTTCTCATTATAGAGCGGAGGCATTCTTTGGGCCTGCAACAGAACAGCAGAACTCAAAGGTTTGAGAAAGAAATAAGAGCTACATTAAGCTCTTATTTTAAACACGATTTCCCTGAATCTAACCACTGAAAACTGTCAAAAAATAAAAGAAATGTGTTTGTATGCCTTAGAATGAAGAACTAACCCAGTGCGTGACTGCCCTATCTTATCACATATGTCCAGAATGAGGCCCCAGTCCTCAGCTGTGTTCATCTCACTGGTTGCTTTCTCTGCAGAAAAGAAAAACACCAACCAGCGTGAGAAGAAATCTTCACTGCAAAAACAGATTTTTTTTTTTCATGACTGTATTTACAGACAGAAAAGAGACACAGGAATAAAGCCTCTTGAAACAGAAAAGCACACTGTTGGAAACAGAAAAGCGCACTGTTGCAAACGGTCCGCCCCCTTTTCATGGTCATATTTTGGTGCAGACAAATGCAAACAACAAAAAGATTATGTCCCTCTACAAATAAGCATAAACATGAGATACAAAGGGCTGACAACATAACAGAAGCCCCCATCAATACCACTGCACTCCAGTAAACACAAATCTAACAGAGCCCATAATGTGTGAAGATTTAACCTCAACTTTATTCAAGGATGCAGGTGGTGGAATTAACAAAACAAACTGATTAATGCCTTTCATTCAGCAGTGGGTTCTATTTGCCAGTTCAGTATTTGTGTTTTTTGAGATATTTCCTGCCATAGTTTTAAAATGTTCACGCACTAAGTGTAGCATGTAGTCATTTGTGTATTTGACTCCTCTTGTCTTGGAAGCAGCTTCATGTTTTACTAAGGGATGTGCCGATTCTGCAGTTTTGAGCAGATACCAATGTTAGAGAATGACAATTTGATCTGTAGTCCATGTAAATA
>VUQI01049091.1:1259-23338 GCA_015106735.1 Paratilapia polleni | reverse complement strand
AATACAAAACCAACAGTGTTGGCATCCACAAACGTATCTATGAAGTGGACTACTTTTCCATTGAATAAACAACACAACAAAGACAACCCGCTTCCCACCCAGTCCAGCAAATACAAAGATCTTCTTTGCAGTGAAGTAAAATGGAGCCTTAAATGTTTGATTAAAACTGTCCACTGCTGGTCATGCTTTCCTGTTCTGTTTAGTTTCACATGCAAATCAGACCAAATGGATTGTAGGTACAGTTATGTTTCAAGATTGGTCAAGATGCAGTCAGATCATGTAATAGTCGATGATTACTTTCTAATAAGACTGAGAAAGTGGAGGATGGTAATGTTTTTATTCTATTCTTAAAAAAAAATGCCTAAATTATGTTGAGATTTGGTGGGCAGCTAGCCTGTTGTGAAAGGAACCATTAACTAGATGTTAATGTTGATCCAGATCTGGGATTTCAGCCATTTTACATTTTGTTTGCTTCTTTTAGCCAAAAGTTGGTGTTCACTATTCCCTGATTGTCTAACCTCTGGGCCTTCCCATTGGGCTCTTCACCAGTGCTCTATTTGTCAGAAAATTAGACCTGGAAGGCAAATGATAAACAAGTATAAACTGATATGATCGCTGCAGCTCTGCTGTTGGAGAAAATTGGTGAAGGATTGTGCTCTACCAAGTGAACTGCTGATTTTGACTGTCCCAGCTGGACCGCAGTATGTGCAGCCAGCTGGGCAAACTTTGTCCTTGTTGATGTTTTGTCCATTATTTTCAGTTTGTGGCCACAGGGCATGGCTCAAGGTTTCAGGCAGTTTAAAGTGTTACCTTCTTGCTGTTTATTGATTTTATTTGTCTCCTGCTGAAAGGCACAGATTTAAGAGCACAGTTCAGCTGACTGATTAGACTTTAAAGGATATAAGTCTTTTACCATCATGTTTTGAAAGCATTAAGATGTGAAGAATTTGGTACACAGAAGCTGACATTTCACCATAGAGGCCACTTTAAAACACCTTCATCTCACTGGATTTGCTGCCCTTACCCAGTGTATTGCATCAAACTGACCTCATATATGGTTAACTGGTCTAATATAAAGTTGACTGTAAGAAGAGAGCTGACATTGCCTTAGTAATTATATTCATACCTTGTCTCCAGAGTTTTGAGTATTAACTGATTCATGTAAATAGGCATAGTTATGTAAAGTGCAATATAGATCAAGTTCATCTGTGCAAATAAAGCTGTTTCAGAGAGTCTCTGGTAGAGCCTGATGATAAATTTGCCGATATTAGCTTTTTGCCAATCTGTCTGTATCTGTTTTAATAACGACTGATAAATGAAAATTTAAAAAGTGAAGAAGAGATGAGAGAAACACCCTTCAACCATGTTATGAGTGTTTATGTTGCATAGTTTGTCCACCTGAGGGCACTCTGCAACTTCCCTGTTAGCAACACAAGTGGAACCCTGCAGACACAACAACCAGCTGATCCTTGCAGTGTAAATGAGTAATCCACAACTTGTGACAATAAAACAAGATTCTTTTTAAACAGCATTGCCATATTATCTTAGTAAGGACTCGTAAATAACTAAACATAACAAATGTTAGGGAAATCTGTTTATGTTTTGTGTGTCTCAAAGGAAAAAAAAACATTGGCTGATATATTGGATTTTTAAATCACCATATCGGTGTTAGTATTGGTCTTAAAAACCGTGTATCTGTTGGGCTCTAGTCTCTGGCTTATTTAGATGTCTAATCTGGCCTTTCTGCTTTTTTGAGGCAGGCTTGCACCATGTGGTGAGCCCTCTGTATTTTCTCTTGTGAAGTTTTCTCTTTATGAGTAGATCTGGATAATGATACGTCTGAGAGTGTTTTTCACTTGTCTGGATGTTGTGAGGGGCTTTTTTCTTTGTCATGGAAAGGATCCTGTGATCACCCACCTCTTCTGTAGCTATCCACGTGTTTTTATGTTGCAGAGCTCACCCTTGTGGGTTTTTTTGTTTGTTTTTGTTTTTTGGCAAGAATTTACCAAAGCTCTTAATTTTCCCTGTTACACTTGCATTGAGGGGACCACATGTTGTATATTCAGAGAAAAAGCTTTTGAATTTAAGTGTCGAACTTGGAATCAACTCCAGAGTGACTGCAGAGTAATTCATTTTGGCAATAAATGCATAAAGTTGTAGAGAGAGTACTAAAGATTTTGCTCACGTTTCATGTTATATCTAGGCAATTTCCTATAAACGTGACCTCAGTAAGATTTGTTCAAAATAATCTTGGCTCCAAGCAAGAAAACAAGAAATGCTTATATTACAAGATTTTATCGAACTTATGAAGGACATCTATGTAATGAAGAGATTGAATTTCGGTCTCTCTACTGATCTTAAAGGAAATCGGTAAATGTGTTTTTTTTTTTTTTTTTGTTTTGTTTTGTTTGGTTTTGTTTAGATTTTTTTGCCTGTAAATTAAGGTGTTATTATTTCAACGTAACTACTCCGTCTCCTTTTAAAAGATGTTTGGTCTCCACTTCCCTCTCGTCTTTAGTTTATGTTCATATATAAATAAAAATATGAAGAAAACTGATGAAATGTATGAATGGTTCACTTGCTTAATTTATGAAAAAAATGGCCTACACCTGTCCATGAAGCACAACAGATTTGAGCCCCTCGAAATAGCTGAAAGTATAAAATGGTTGTAATTCTTCAAAGGTTAATGCAAATGTTTTGTTTAACCCCTTAAATTAAAGGCGAGAGCCTAGACTTCAAATCCTCCTATATAGAACCTTAACCAAAACTTGCCCTGGGCAAAGACATGATGGCACATTACATTACAGCCAGAGTAATATTAGCGTCCCTAGACTGTTCGCCTACCTGTTTTAGAACTGATTGGCCTCTCATGTGGATGCAGAAGCCCAATCTCTTGAAGACACTGGCTTCATCTGGTAAATGTTGTGATCTGTCAGCCATCTGAATGGAGCTGTGGGAGTTGACTGTTTGGTGATATGCCAGTTTTGAGGTGAGACTGCGCATGTCTCATTCTGCTCTGTCAGACTTTTTCATCTCCATGTCTCTGCAGCACAGTAGCCGGATGGGTTTTCTCAGTATCTTTAACTCCAAGCCAAGTATTGATTGGTTAAATCAGTGTCATCCATTAAATCACCTCTCAGAATAGTGCCATCTTTTTCTTGCCTGCATTGGTTTAGATCTTTGTTCAGAGTTTCCCCATATATTTAACAGAATGCATTCTTCAGTCTCTTTTAAAGAGCAACAAAGGACATGTCACAGCCATGTGTTGGTACATCATGTCACAAAATGTGAAAATATGTGGGTAAGCTCCCCCTCCCCGTCTGCACACATGCTAGTTTCTGTGTGAGTGCCTGCAAGAGCCTCCAGGCAACAGTTCAGAGCTGAAATGTATTTCAGATCAAAGCCCAACCAAAATAAGATATTTGTATGCGTACAGAAAATACCCTGTGCATTTTAATTTGCAGCCTAAATGGTTTCAGTTACATTCATAAACAAGTCAATTCCAGTAATGAAGTAGCATCAATAGAAATGCATTTTTAGCATTGACACGTTCTCCACTGAGCGGTTTCTTGGTTTTGAACTACGCTTGGCAGAAAGTTTAGCTTTTTGCGCTGCAAAAGCCCTGAACATGCTTTTTCTCCACCGACTTCTTTCCATCAAGGATGTTGAAGCTTTTCATCATATTTCAGAACAAATCGGATGTACGCCAGTTATAAAATCATTACTTCCTAAACCTTCGTTGGGTGCCTCTTGACAACTAACGATGTTTTTTGTTGATGCTGTTATTTATTTGGCCATTATTTGTAACTGTTGGAGAGAAGTACAGTCAGAAAGTTGATGTTCCACATATTTATGTGTTACATTTCTTTTTTTATCACTTATTTAATACTAACAGTGTATTCTAGTCGTCAGTTGTGTTATCCCCAGGCAATCTGTGCTACAGTTTTCCTGGTCAGTAGGTCGGGTTATTTTTTATTCTTTATTTTTTCTCCTGTTTTATTTATTCAGAGCTGCACACTTGGGTAGAGTTTGCCCTATAAATAATTACATATCGTTGCAACAAAGGGCTGGCAATTGAAAGTTTTTGTTATATTTTGTTCTTCAGTATGTTTTGCTGTAGCAAACAACTTTCATCTTGCTCATCTTTATATTAACGCAATTCAGCACGCCCCACCCCCCAACAGCAGTGGTCGTATTTCAAGGCTTAAATGGAATGCATTAAAAGACGAGCTTTTCTTTATTGATCGTCTTTTCTGCCTCTAGGATACATTGCTCCGTGGAGTGGTCGTTTCTACTCTCTCTGGGACACCGGGTAAGCTCTGCTGACCTTCACACTCTCTCTGTCGATGGAACGCCTGTTTAATCGAGTGCATGTGTGTGTGTTTCCTGAGAAGGATATAAACCCCCCTGTAACATCCCAGAGGGGAACATGGTACAGCACAGGCTGTGTTGAACTATTGTCTTACTTTCAAAAAGCCCTCTGTTTTCCAAATGCTCTGCAATGTGTTTGATATTTCACATACAACCCAATCAACCCCCCCCCCAAATGCTAGTTTTGGTGACTGAAGCAGTAAGGGATGCTTCTCCCCCCTCCTTTGGAGGCTGATACTAATTCCTTAATGTGCTCCATGTTGTTTCTTTCCCAGCTGTAATAACAAAACACTTGAGAGAGAAATATTTAAGATTGTACAGAAAGTGCTGTGTAAAAGCCCCTTAGGAATAAATAGGGAACACAGATCAGAAACTAACAGCAGAAAAGTACATTACTCATCACTAGTGCTAAATTTGTTCATATTTTACCATAAGCACGTGGGGGAGCGAAATTATCTTTTTTCCCCCCCTCATAATTCTTGAGTTAATCAGGAGGATCTATTGTATAATTTGTCTCAGCACTCCCAAAGCATTCAGCTCGACATGAATTACATCCATCTTTTCCCTCCTCCCGATCTCTCTCCTCCTCCCATCTCCACGCAGCTACGCCAAGATCCACATCCCCATCATAGCGTCGGTATCGGAGCACCAGCCGACGACGTGGGTGTCCTTCTTCTTTGACCTCCACATCCTGGTGTGCACCTTTCCAGCAGGCCTGTGGTTCTGCATCAAGAACATCAATGATGAACGCGTGTTTGGTAGGTGTCTTTAAAAAACCAAAAAAAAACCAAAAAACAAATAGATCTTTTTGGCTGCTTCTTTTTAGGGGTCATCACAGCGGATCATCTGCCTCCATCTCACCCTATCCCTAGTGTCCTCTTCTTTCACACTAACCTTCTGCATGTCCTCATTCACTACATCCACAAACTGTCTCTGTGGTCTTCCTCTTTTTCTTTTGCCTGGAAGCTCCAGATTCAACTAATATATCCACTATCCCTCCTCTGTACATATCCAAACCATATCAATCTTTGTCTCCAAACCACTCAAAATGAGCTGTCCCTCTGATATACTCATTTCTAATCCTGTCCCTCCTGGTCACTCCCAACAAAAATCTTAACATTTTCAACTTTGCCACCTCCAGCTCCACCTCCTGTGTTTTTGTTAGTGCCACTGTTTCCAAACCATACATCATAGCAGGTCTCACTACCACCTTGTAAACTTCCCCTTTCACTCTTGCTGCTATCCTCCTGTCACAAATCACCCCTGACACTCATCTCCACCTGCTCCACCCTGCCTGCACTCTCTTCTTCACCTCTCTTGTGCACTGTCCATTGCTTTGAATGGTGGATCCCAGGTATTTACACTCTTCCACCTTGACTACCTCTGCTCCTTGCGTCCTCACCATTCCACCTGTCTCCCTCTCATTCACACACATGTATTCTGTCTTGCTTCTACTGACTCTCATTCCTCTTCGTCCCACCGAATCACAGCAACAGTCGCCTCAAGGTAGTTTATACTGCAAGGTAAAGACCCCACTGTATTTGAGAGAAAACCCCAATAATCAAATGACCCCCTATGAGCAAACACTTTAAAATGGTGGGAAGGAAAAACTCCCTTTTAACAGGAAGAAACCTCTGGCAGAACCAGGCTCAGGGAGGGGCAGCCATCTGCTGCTACTGGTTGGGGGATGAGGGGAAAGAGAAAAGAAAAAGAAGAGCGTAGGGGGACAGGACAAAACACAAACTAAAGTAAAACTACAAATCACAGTGTTGTCTGCAAACATCATAGTCCATGGAAACTCCTGCCTGACC
The DNA here is from genome assembly GCA_015106735.1 of Paratilapia polleni. NCBI lineage: Eukaryota > Metazoa > Chordata > Actinopteri > Cichliformes > Cichlidae > Paratilapia > Paratilapia polleni. The sequence goes on along the minus strand of VUQI01049091.1, from coordinate 17,156 downwards.
TCATCTGTCAACCTGTCCATCACCATTGCAAACAAGAAGGGGTTCCTGATGTAATTCCACCCCCACCTTGAACCCATCTGTCACTCCTCACTGCACACCTCACCACTGTCCTCATATACTGTATGTCCTGAACAACCCTTACATACTACTCTGACACTGCTGACTTACAACACTGACATACAATGCCATGGTAAGTCAAAATGAAATTTCTGCAAAATTTCTGCAATATATTTTAGCTTCACTTTTGTGCAGGGGAAGAAAGTGGTGACATGTTGTCTGTTATCATATATAGTTTATGGTTAAACCAGATTTTCCTGTATTGATTATGGTTTGCGTTCTTATTCTTTATGTTGTTTATGTATTTGATGTATTCACATTGTGATTTTGCAGGTTCCTGTTTAGCCAGATTTAGCCAGTGAAAGAGTGGCATCGGTGGGAGACACTGGAGCACAGTGTGCTATGTGTTTGGCTGTTTACTCTAGAGAGGATGCAAAGGCAGAAATACCATATGTTTCAGGTATCACAGGGCTTTGGATGTAACTCCACTGAGGGATCCAGTGGACGTGAAGGCGGTAACAGTTCACAGCATTAAAGCTCAACATAATGAAATACCTTTTTATTCTCTCCTGCTGCTCTCACAGATGGAGAGTGCTCAGAGCTGGAGAGGAAGCTGTCAATCAAACAAATAGAGAAGCACCCTGTGTGTGTTTGTGTATTTGTGTGTGCGCGCATTAGCAAGAGCAAATAAAACCACCTGACAGCACAATAAGCTGTTGATGTCAAACCAAATACTGTGAGCGTGCATGCTACAGCGTTTCTGCAGATACATTCGATGGGCTCTAGTTTGTCTCGATATGGCGTTGGGCTGCCATGGCAACAGTTGCTGTCGCTCTGCTCCTGAATGACAATGATTGGCCGTGATTGGCCGCTCAGCTCCTGTCAGACGAGTAGGAAGCAGCTGTAATTGGCGACGACACGAGAGCTGGGGGAGGCAGACTGGACCTAGTGACCAGCGCAAAGGTCAGCCTGCTCACTGGATGTGTGCGTGTGTGTTGTGGTGGATATATATCTTTGTGAGGATCAAAATGAGCTGTAGAGTGAGGACGTATTTTGAAAGTGAGAAGGATGTCCTTTAGCCCTTAAATAAATATAAGCTTTTTAAATGATTTGGGACATTTTAACCTCATAACATTGTTAGCTATAAATAGTTTATTTAAACATGTATTAGGTAACATTTTTTTCATATATTTTTCATTGCCAATGTCTGAATGATGAGACTCTGAAGTATGAGACCTTCCTCGACTCCCTCTGTTGCCTACCTACAGCTGTAGCTATTGCCTACCTACAGCTTTGGAAGGACTTATATTTGAAGAACCCAGGACTAATTTTCCCTGAAAATCCCAGTGATGTGATGCTTATGCTTGCTCCTGAGTCCCATGCCTCCCTTCAGCTCCCAACAGTGAGCAGCACTTACTAACCGTAGCTTAGAAATGGAGTCCACTAATCACTCATGCCATGGACAACACAGACTCCAATGCAAACTCCATATGAGGGCAACAAAAAAAAACTGATGACATTTTGCTAAAGAATATTATTTAGCAAGTGACAGTGTTAGCAAGCAAGCAAGGTAAGGTTAGCCAGCTAGCTTCGATGACGGTTATTAAGTATACACAGTAAAAAACATGGATGTAACTTCCGTGTTGGAAAAATGTTGCCAATGCGGAAGCACCTTAAGCCTGCATTCTATCTGAAGGCCACTAGATGGTGATAGCTGTAGTTGCATAAAGATTTCTGGTCCTATAGAAGTCTGTGGGAAAACTGCTTTCTGACTGACCTCTATAAATACTTTCCTTGTGAGTTTATGGGCTGAGTCACTTGTTTTGGCTCATACTGAATAGAAAATTAAGTCTCTTTTGTAAATTTTTTCATACCATGTTTCAAAATGGAGGATTATCTGTGGTATGAAACCACACGGTTATAGGGTAACGACTTGTCAATCAATTACCAATGAGCGTGCCGTTTCACAGTCAAACCACCCCTCCTGATGGCGGCCATGCTCATCTCGAGGCTTCAAAACTGGACTTTAGAAATCAATGGGTGACATCACGGTAGCTGTGTGCTGCTTTTATACTGTCTATAGTATTAAGCAGTTTGTCCACATTAGCAGGTAAGCTAATGCTTGCCAGAATAAAGCCAATTTTATCTAATGAAGCCCATTTGGCCAATGGAAATTTGGCCTTAATGGGAAAACTAAGATTCCGTGGGTTTTACTTGATTTATGGAAGCATCATTTAGGTTTTGGGCTAATGAGCTGTCTTTCTTCTGGCTAATTTTAGCATGGCTGCTAACACAGAAGCTATCTCGCATAGCAAAATGCTCTCTGAGTGGATATGCTTTGGTAATTCATCCAAAATCGTGGGGCTGATGAGTAACTTATCTGGCCATTTTAAAAGTACTTATCACCTACTGTTATGGACTGTTGTTATGCTCTTCACCTCGTCCGTGCAGCACAGTTAAGTCATAATCACCCTAAAAGTCACCTTTCTTGTAATTATACTAATACTGTCACTGTAAGTACGCTAGTCTCCCAGTTGTTACAAGATACCTAAAGTACATTGCATCCAATAGTGTGGCATAATAGTGTATGTGTTATCGCTGTTTGGACTGATGCAAGCACAAGCTGCATGCAAACTAGATCAGCATTAAAGTTCACTTGACAGCCATGGGTGTCATTTATTAAAATGTTTTAAAGTTCTTGAATAAAATCAGTAAAATAGGGTTTTTATATAGTTGTGGTTGTCTAACACATTTAAAGGTTAATTTAAAGGTTATTTTATTATTCCAGTCTCTGATATGTTTCTATCCGCACACTTTTTATCAAGAACCCAAACCATCTAAAATCAAGACTATACAGCTCCAGATTATATGAAAACCTACTGAATAGGCTACAGGAAAATGTTGACATCATGCTTTAGATGTTGAACATGTACTCTGTTTGCCTGGTTTCCTTATCCGCAGCCTTCACCTGCTCTCCAGCTGAAATCTACCATCTGGAGCCATTTTGTTCTCCTTCCAGACAGAATCCAGCTGAATACAAATAGGGGACAGCAAAAGGTCGGGAAAGGTCAGAACTCTTATTGAAAGTGTTGTGGCGTACAGATGATGCCATTTGATGTCCCGTTTTTATGTTGACATTCCTGCTTCCCTGCAGCTTCATGCACAGGAGATTTGCTTCTTAGACGCTGCCAGGAAACTGTTAATTTGTGATTTTTCTGAGGGATTTTAGAATGATTTCTTGTTTAAGAAAAACATATCAATCCTCAAAGTGGTTAAGGTTTCAGTCCCAGTGAAGTTGCAAAAGTAATTAACTTGGAAAACATAATGATAACGTACCTGCACATTCTCACATTTTCTCCATTTGCTTTTAAACCAAAATATAACTGGATTATCAATGCGCAGAAACAAGAATACAACCCGATTCCTCTCAATATGACACAATAAGCACAAAAAGCCCTGGAAGGCTTTCATAATGAATCATCCACAGGAAGTTATGACATTAGATCATGTTAATAATAACAGAGTTTATTTATACAAAACCTTTCAAAACAGACTTACCGAGAGCTTAACATGCAAAAATAAATCTAAATCAGACGACTTTAACTGTGAGAACTAAGCAAAGGAATGAGAATGAAAGGCAAAAGTAGTTGTTGTACTAATTGGTCTAATACTTTTAAAATGTTCACTTTGGTAAACTGACATTAGGGATTGGAAACAATCTGTTTTTTTTATGTTATCAATCTAAATTAATCTACTTCCAAATACAGGATCTTGGTAAAACTCAAACCTGAAATTTTACTGAGGCAGATCAATAAAAGGGGTGTAGTGCTGCCAATGAACTTAAGTATTTAGATTTATTCACCCATTTACCTCTTCAGCTGTTATTTTATTTGATCATCTTTCTTTAGTGCTGTTAAAGCATCAAACTCCATTTTTTCATTACATTACAAGCATCTTATTCAAACTGCATGCAAAGAAATACAGGACATAAGAAGGAAAGAACAAGAGAGGCAAGAAAGAAGAGAGTCAAAAAGAAAAAAAATCACATCAAAATTAAGGAAAACATGTTAAAGTAACAAGGAGAGGAAGTGGAAAGGGACACAGAGATGAAGAAAGAAAAGGAAGAAAGGAAAGAAACGGGAGACAGGAAATAAAGAGGAAAGACAAAGAGATGACAGAAAAGTAATGATGAGAAGCTGAAGACAGGACAGAAAATGAATAGAAATATGGGAAAATGGAGAAAGTCATATAAAGAAAGAAAGGAAAATATGATAAACTCATACAAATGCTGTTTTGAGTGAGAAAATTTCTTCCTCTGTTAGAAACCCATTGAGTCAAAAGCTGGTGATTTACTGTCTGACTGAGACCAAACTGTGAAGTCACTGATTTTAAATCCGGCTTCTCAAATAGTGCCTTCCTTCAGACAAGGAAAAGTCTGCGAGTGGATGTAAGAGGCAGAGTGACGGAAACTTGAGTCAGAGGGTCCCAGAATTTACCAGGTTTTTCTTTCCGATCCCACCTTGAAAACTGAAGCGTGCCGCTGCCTGGAAGTTAATCTTCCTCCAGTGATTCCCTGGTATTCACTTAACTACACTATCAGGCATTGTTTCTGCACACGTTCTCCATCTATATACACTGGAAGCCATAGGAAAAAAGTCCACTGTTACTGCTTTTAACATGCAGCTGTCTCAGCTTAGACTTTGCTGACACTTGTTTGCCAGCACAGATTTATATTGTATATTTTTTCAGATTTTGGGTAATAATCTTATTCGCTTTCTTTCAGGCAGTTCATGTTGTTGCTGGAACCAACATGGTTGCTTAGCTTAGCATAAAAACAAGACACAGTCCTCTGTTTAATGCTTAATATCTTCTCATGTAGGCATCACAGAACCACAGTTAATAAATGACAAGTGCCAAACCCTAAACCTAACCCTAATCTACATCTAATTCTAACTTTACCTTAAATCCAAGTCTTAACCTTCAAACAGGCCTTTGAAGGGGTGTGTAACACAAAAACTCAGACTTTTGTGAAATTTCAAAATTCCAAAACTCAAACTTGTTCTCATCAACATAGTATTTAAAAAAAAAAAAAAAAAGGTTTTATTGTCTTTAGTTTCCTGTGACAAATGACTGATGAAGTTTGGATGAGCGTTTCTCAAGCTGCAACCCACAGTCTTGCCATTCTACAAAATTTTGAACTGGCACAATCCCACAGACACACCTTTAGTGCCTTTCCAGTGTGTCCTTATAGTTGTCCTCTTTTCACAGCTGTAAGTTTATGATTGCTTGCACGTAATGGGATTAAGGGAAATTTGTAAGTTGTAGTTGTAACGCTCTCCAAACAGGCACTGCATTAGTATTGTTAAAGGGAAGAACAGTGAAAATCATTGATTCTCCAGCAATAATTTTGCTGACTGGATTCTATTTAGCAAATTCTCTATGTGTGATGAAGCTGCTTTTTATCTCTCGGTGAACAAAGCATGATATATTGATTCTCTGATCATGTGGCCACTTCTGGTTGGCCTGATCGCGCTTTGGCTACAGCTGGTGTAATTTAGACATAGCATTCTAGACTTAATGCTGCCTCAAGTGATGCAACTTTAGGAAATATGACCTTGTGCACAAAGGGGTTAACACGGTCAAAGCTGCAAACTTCCTCCTGGTTAATTGCTGACCCCAATATAGTGCAGAATTTTTAATATGTCTTTTTTTATTTTGCATATCAGAACATCTTGTGTTTTACATGTTTCTAAACTCTTACACATTCTGGTTGTCTTACGTGTCAGATTTTGATCTTTGGACCCCACTACTGTATCTGCAATTTCTGTCCATCATTTCTTAAGTTAGTGTCTTATACCATTAAATGTTGGACAATATGAAAGTTCAAGGATTTGGTTTACTTCAAACGGATCCTTTAAAGGTAATGGTTTGTACTCTAACTGAAGCTCTTGTTACAGCCCCGAAGAAACACATAGTGTCTCAGATAAACGACGGTGTTTTCTGCTTCCGCTGACACATTATTCCCATCATTTGTCTGTGAAATTCTTTTTAATGGTGCAGCAGCAGCAGCCATTAATCATTGCAGCACAAGAACAGACAGAAATGTCTCCTACAGCAGCTGGATGTATAGTGTAATGAGATAAGGAGAGTATGTTGGAATATAACAAGTCCCTTTGGGCTAGAGTCCATGTTGCCTCAACTATCCAGTTCATTAGGGCTCTGTTAGTATCTTTTAGATGGTCTGAAGTGAATCAAAAGGCAGGAAATACTCAGAGGAAATAAGACACAAATGAGGGCATAGAAAGCAGAGAAGGACATTGACCGCTTTATTAACAGTAAGCGTTTCTTTTCACAATCTTCCATATTTCCCAGAAACTGGTCACACATAAGGTGGCTGGCGGCTACACATGTTTTCACGCCTATGGCTCATAAACCAAAGAAACAATCCATCATACCGAGTGACAGAAAGGAATTTTTACTGAGCCAGTGTTCGGAAATAAATGCAGACAGGAAGCTTTTTATTTCACAACTGGAAAACCACACGTTCATGTACATTTTCCAAGCCTCCCACTAATGTAACTCCATTACAGCTGCAAACTGTGTCTATTTGGTACTTTTATATCAATAAATCTATTTCACATTGAAAGGCAGAAACACAGCTTCATACTTAACATCCATTTATCTGAGATAACTTTGAGGTGAAGTTTGGTAAATTGGTGAATATTAAGAATTAAGGTCATGTATGATTTGGTTGTTTTGATGTTCATTTATTTAAACTTCTTTCCATCAGGCTAGAGAATTGGGTTTAATGCTCCGTATTAATAAAATGTCATGTGGTGCAGTTTTATTATAACTTGTGATAGAAGTTGGCTGTTTCCTTCATTTAGTCAGGAACTAGCAGAACTTAGTCCCAATTTGATTGTGAAGCTTTGGTGAGCATTCCCGCACTCTTTCCTGCACTTCCATGACCACATGTCAATCTTTGATTTCACAACAGAACTCAACAGAACTCAAAGTAATATCTGCTCAGAGAGCAGATATTACCTTCTGTGTCAAAAGAACCCAACCTTCCTGTCGAGGATCATTACTTGTCCACAATGTTCCCCCCTGAATGCAGCACAACATGTAAGGAGCATGCTGGTTGCGAACCAGGAATTTGTTTGCCTGTTCAACACTGCTGTCAACCAGAGAGTGTACTGTAATGTCCTGAGACCTCTAAACAGGAGCATCCACACAGGAAGACACTAGCAGTGATTTTGCAAACAGAGACCATGGAATGTCAGAGAAATTCAACTACTTGTATTAACGACAGGCAAAATAACTTGTGAATTGGATAGGTCCCGAGTTAAACTTTTCCCCACCTTGCGGTGAGTCATAGAAGCGACTACCAATGGGAGCAAAGGTTACACAATCGTAACCTGGAATGTCCACTAGCAACAAACCTTCAGCTACAAGGCAATGCAAAACAAGCAAATCACGTTCTATGTGGATAGGGCTTAAGAGCGGAAACAAACACATCCGCAATGCTGCCATTCTGTGCCCTCTAACAGCACATTAAAAAGGCAGGAGGTTTTTGACCACACCAAAGCAATCAATGCCAACCACCCACCCTACTACTTAAGGCAAGAGACTTGAGGGGCATCGATTTGACACAGTGGATGAGACCCTGTGTGTATTGTACATGTGCAAGTGCAAGTAGTCAGAACTGATCACAAATCAAAATATTGAAGTGACCATGGAGAAGACTGTGTATATTGTGGGGTCTTTACCCCACAAAGCATCCCTTTATCCCTGTTCTTTACAATGTAAAGTGCATTGAGGCAACTATTGTTTTAAAATGGTGTTAGAATAATGAACTGAAGTGAATGGGACGTGGGCCAAATTCAAATCAGTAAGGTTTTTGCTTTTTATGGGCAGTTTCAAAGCTTTTTGATTGCACCAAGTAATTATGTGATTTGTTTGTTTTTAGATGCAGAACAAATAATTTTACATAGCATTCTTTATATGGTACATAACATTTTGTGTTCTTGTGGCCATTTCCTATTGAGGAAATTTTTGATACTTGATCCGAACCATCATTAGTTGTTGGCAAATATAACGTAGAGTTTTTGGTCTGGATTTTGGAAATTAAATAATTCTGCTGATAGATCTGACTATGCTTTGCCAAAGCACTCTTGGTGTTCAAAACCCTGCAGGGGAGCTGGTCAATAATCAATTTTAAAAGCCACTTTAAGTACAGAACTCATCTGGGGTTTTCACAACACATTTTTACTATCTGAGCAGCCTGTGAGGTCCTCCTGGTTCAGCTCCAACTCCACTGAGACAAAGCTCTAAACACTGAACATCCTCATATTTTTTTCTTTTTCCATAGCCTGTGATACTGTATGCATGTATTATTTTCCAAAGCAATAAAGACCAGTAAATTTGCCTGCTCTTGAATGTGAAAATGCTAGAATAGACATTCATTTGAAAGCACAGCATCATGAAACAAAATGATACTGTAGTCACTGCAGGGGAAATGCTCGCAGAATGAAAGGATTCCAGATCCATGTCAAACTACTTTCTTTATCAAAGAATAACAACTGTGAAGTGAAAAGTTGAGTTTGTTTGTAAGTGAGTATGTTAAAAAACAAAGATTTAAGGCAATACAGATAATGCAGATGCTGGATGAAATATACTCCTCTGCTCTTCATTCCTGCTCATAACCATCACAGCTAACTGAATCTAAGAGCTGGACCCAACCATTCTAAAGGCCCTTTCACATAGGAAGCGGCTTGTGACCGCTAGGCTGAGCGAACGGCCCAAAATTTGAGTTGCTCTGGCCGCTGCGCTCCGCCTGTCATACGTCATTTTTTGCGGCCTCTCGCGGTCTTCACGTGTACTATATGTGCCTGCTCTCTGTCATTCTGCGTTTCTATTGGTTGCGTGAAAGTATGTCACACCGCGCCGCAGTCATTGAACTTTGACCCGAGTACTTGCGTGCTTGCGCTGCGCTTTGCTCGAAACGGTTATTGCACGGTGCAAGCCATAGAAAAGAATGGGTTTCAGTGCGCAGCGCGTGCCGCTTCCTATGTGAAAGGGCCTTAATCCTTACTGGGTTTTTTTCTTTTTTTTTAAGGTGTCACAAGCCGAGCAGTATTTGCTAACAAGACGTAATGTTCCTATCACCTCTTGTTAGCACCTACAAAGTGTGCGTTAGGAGATTGGAGGGGCGGCAGTGTTGTAAGTCACGGGTTTGTCTGTGGTTTTTGTCACACTGGGACCTTTGTGTTTTGTACTTTTTTAAAGACTTTATGGTTTGTTTCAGTTGCTTTTTACTTTGCTTAATAAGTGGTTAGGTTTAGGCACTAATAGGGAATGATTTAGGGATTTGGGGTAATATATGCCTCTTCACATCAGTGACCCTGCACTTTAAAAAATGACGAATTCGGAGCAACAGACCACTATCACTAATGCCATAACCCCAAGCCTGGCAAAATGCCATTAACCGACTCCCTGGGTTGACTGGACAAGCCTGCCTCTCAGATGTGATCACCAGCAGAAAATAAATACCGTACTTAAACACAGTTTTGAGGTATAGTATATGCTGCATCGCTATTTTATTGTCATGCATCTGTGTGTTGTCTCTTTGCAGTCATTTTGTATCTTTGTGTTGTCATTTTACATCTCTGTAGTCATTTTGCATCTCTTTGTTGCCTTTTTGCATTTGCTGTCACTTTACATCTGTTTGTTGTAATTATATCTTTGTCGTAAATTTTTATGTTTTTCATGGATGTTTATCACTGTTGCCAGTTTGAGTCTTTTTGTACTTCTTTCTTTCTCCGTTTGTGATCACATTTTGCATGCCTTTATTGTCACTTGACAGACAACAAAGAAACAAGAAATGTTAATAGTCACCTGATTTTTCCAGCCACGACAGCCACGGAAATGATTTTTTACTGCAAAGAGGAAAGTTTTTTAAAAACATGTTTCTGACAACACAGGGAGAAATATTTTTGCAAACATGCCTGGAAATTGCTTGTTATCTGCAGTATGTATCCGCAAGATACCTTACTTCCTGTAATGATCTTGATATAACTGAAAGATGTATGGAGGAAATTAATCAAAAAAAAAAAAAGGTCTGCATTGATAACTTTCAAAATGTAATCTGATCTTCATCAGTCACAGTTACAAACACAATTTCATCAGCCAGCATTGTGACTTATATTCATAAACACTGATCTAAGTCATTGAAAGTACAACTATTTGTGCATCTTTAATTTACTCAGCTTGTCTATAACTGTGACTTTAATGAATGTAAGAACATATTTTGAGTCATCATTTCAGAAATGTTTCTGTTATAACAGCATATAGCAGGGAAAAGCAGTAAACAAATATTTTATTCATTTTCATAAAGACATGAATCTTTGACATGGATCCAAAAAATATTCAGTGAACCTTTTTTGAGTAATACAATTTGGGGCTTGAAAGTAAGAGGTTGTTGAAATGAGAAGGCAATTAAAGATCAGTAGTTTTGAAGTTACATTTATTTGGCTTTGACAGAAAGTACATGTGCTTGCTGTGTGAGGGGGCCAAATCCTGCCAGAATTATTTATATGCTCATATATATTCATGTTCTGCCTCAAAGCATATTGGCTAATGTGAGATCAAACAAATGATTCCAGTCTCTGTGTGTGCTGTTTTTCAATTTCAAATACTCAACTGGCATTTATAGAAAACAGCAGCATGAAGCAGTGTGAATGGACTGCACAATGTAGCCTAGTTAAGGACATAAATATAATGATAATAATGATCATGTTTTAGTCTTAGATCAAAAAGCACATTTTACAAGCAATAGTCCTGCAATGTTACGCTAATACTGTAATTTCAAGACAATTTCTCTGTTTTTGTTTTTTAACTTTTTTCTTGTTTTTTTTTTTACATGCAAACATTAGTGTTTTTATGCTAATTTTGGGACATTTTATGTGAGTGTTTTATGATAACACTGATATTTTAAGTTCAGGTTTTTGGCACCTTTGAATCTTTTAATTGACTTATCTTGCACATACCTGTTTTTTTACATACAAAGGATACTTTTTACTGCAAATGTTTGGATTTCGTGCTGTCTTAACAGTGGTCTTTTTTTTTCTTTTTGCTAATTATTTGCATCTCTTATGCTATTGTTGGAAAAAAGACAGTTTTATATACCAACACCGTGACGTCACCCATTATTTTATTAAGTCTCATTAGAGGCCTTGAGCTGAGCGTTTTGTTTTAAAACCATTATTTATTATCTAAAGACTTGTGATTGATGAGTCGTTAGCCAATGAGGATATCCTGGGCAAACCTCCTTTCTGACTCTGAATGACCAAAATTTACAAAATTAAACTAAGCCCATAAACTCAAGAAAAAGTGTTTACTGAGGTCAAAGAGAAAAGGAGGCGGTCATTTTTCCCATAATCTTCCACACGATGGGAAAATACAGGTCATTTCTTTATTCTGAATGTGTGTAGTTTTTGTGTAGCATTGTTTGGCATTGTCACTCTTTTCTCGGTATTACGGTAAATACAACCACGTTGCTATATTTAAAAAGGCACACATCTGTAATTCTATATAACATCAAATATCTTTCTGTAGCTTCTAGTGTTAATGTGTTAGCTAGATTAGCAGTTAGGACGAATTCAATGGATTAGCAGCTTGTCGTTATCTAGTTAGCAATGCTACACACCTGTGCTCCTCTCAGTCAATATCTTTAAATGGATAGTTAGTCACCATTTAACTTTTATTCTCATTTTAGACAAAGAAATGGCATCAACCACACACACTCCACAGAGGCCTAGAGTTACTGTAAATATCAGAATTATCTGGAAATCAGATCTTGCTTTTTGAAATTTTAGTGTAAGACTGAGGACGGTATAAACTAACTGAAGATTTAAAAAGTTTTTACATCAATCACACACTCTTCTTGGTTGGAAAAATGAAGCCAATGCAGAAGTGCCTTTGGTTACAAGAAACGGGATGTGACGAAAAGGGGCGGGTCTGACTGTGAAACCCCTTGCTCTTTGGCTAATGGCTTGTGATTGACGAGTCGTTAGCCAGTGACCGAGTAGAAAATAACAGAGCTAATCCTACTGTTTGAAACATGGTATGACCAAGATTTACAAAATAGAAGTTTTTTATTCAGTATGACCCAAAATGAGTCAGTAAAACCATGAATTCGGCAGCAAAGTGTTTACAGAGGTCAGGAAAGAAAGACTTTTTCCCACAGACTTCTGTAGGACCGGAAGTCTTTTTGCAATCACAGCTATCGCCATCTGGTGGCCTTCAGATAGAATGCAGGTTTTTAGGTACTTCCGCATTGGCTTCATTTTTCCAGCCTGGAAGCTATGTCCATGTTTTATACTGTCTATGATCTGTACGCATGTATAGGCAGTGGTAGCTTTACTATTTATTATGGAAGCCTTCTGAGCCTCAATTGTTTCTAAATGTAAAGAAGGGGGTTTCCGCCTACATTCAAAATCATGGGAAATCCTTCATCTACATTGAGTAATCTTTGTGAACATGACAGTAATTTAACCCATTTCCACCACCAGTCTGAATAAGAAATATAGTATAAAGAAAGGTTGCTGAGTTATTCAGAGGCACAATGGTCATCTCCTGACAGCTCAAACACCAGTGTCACTCATGCTAATACTGTTTGTCAGGCAGTCAGCAGAGCTGTAATCAGCTGAAATGAGTTTTAGAGGATCATTCTCAGCTGCTGACACTAGATGACACCATGCTGATCAATTATTAGTGTGTCAACATTGATTGGCACAGACACATTGGATCCTGTTGGGTTTCATGAGGATTAACCTCCTTTTCTTCATAAATTCCCCAACACGTCTCTTGCATATGCATGTAAGCGACATGTTGACTGACTAAAAGATGACTAAAAGATAGTTTCAAGTTCTTCTGTGCTTGTTTCAAATTTTTTAATTTTGTTTCTTCAATCGATTATTTCTCCCAAATAAAAGGTAAACAATGAAAAATTGAAAAAAAAAATCTGAGTAATTTAACAAATACAGAAATAACAGATATTTACACTCATTTGACACTGCCCTCTAGGACCCATAGTAATTATGACTCTTTTATCGTTTTTATTTTTTACTTTATTTTAAAGGGTTAAAGTTAGTCCAAAATAACAATAACAACAACAGTAATAATAATAATAATAATAATTTGACCTCAAAATAAGGTTCCATAAACCCTAAAGGCATGTCCACACAGGAAGCAATTCTGGCGACGCGAAGGGGGGTAGATCCCGAGTTAAACTTTAATCAACTATGAGACAAGTGACTGAAGCAACTACGAATGAGAGTGAAGGACGTCTTTGATCGAGATGACAGGGTGGTAAATACGTTAAAGGGTTACCTAGGCAACCACAACAATCCGCAAGGAGCTAATCGCTTTGTCTGGGCAAGACCCAAATCATGACCTTAACCCCAACCAAAATGAAGAAGAATATTTCAATATATAGAAGAATATTTCATTTTTGAAACACTGATAATATGATGGTTACTTTCCTCATAAACACTTATATATGTAATTCTGGGGAGCAACAAATCAAACATTATGTCATTTAATTTAATGACCTGGTGATATAAAGGTTTCTCTGATGCCACACATCTTTTATCCAATTAGCCATCGCAAAAAGTGGTACAAACTGATTGCTATTGCAAAAGTATCATAAGCCATAATGTTTTCATCTGGCACCACAGCAGTCAAACTTGCAAATTCAAGGGATTCTTCCCACCTGGGGGAGAAGAAACAAGTTGTTATCCCAAAATTGCACATGGCATCGTGTTTTGTTGAATGCCCTTCAGTTTTCTGTGTTTTTGCTTATTTTTCGAAATGCTGTTTGTTTGGTTTTTTTTGCAAAATTTTCATTTTCATTTTTGCTCTAGTATGTGCAGTTGTGGTTTGGTTTTGTTCTGTTTTTTGGAAGTAGTGTTATGCTTTATGAAAAAAAAATGCTAATTTGTTACTTTTTTAATAGCTTTTTGGAAAATGTTTGTGTTAGGTTGTGCTTTGTAAAACGTTTGTGCTCTTTGCCAACAAGTTTTGAAAATGTTTGTTTTTGTGCGTTTAAGTTGTAAGTAGCACTTACACAAGTAGAAATTGTAGTCTACAAGGAAAAAGGAAAGGAACAAAAAAAATAACAGAAAAAGAAACTGTCACTTTACAGCAGGAAAAGAGAATAATGTTTTTTGACCTGTCAATCCACCCCAACTCTTTCCCTATACAGACTTTTCATTTTTCCTTACTTGCATCACATAGACAAGACAAAGACAGGAACCACATGAGATCACTTGAGCAGAACTTTGGGCTTTCACTGAAACGGCTGATGCCACTGTTTCCATCCGTCCATCCATCCCTAAGCTCCAGTCCTAACCTGTATAAAGGGAAACAAAATGTAACAGAGAACTGCAAGAATCCTGCAGGGAACTGTTTGGTTTTGTGACTTGCTCCTCCACAAAGCAGAAATAGACACAATCTTAGGAAATCGAAAATGTGAAACTGAATTTTCTTTTTAAATAACATAGTGGTGCCCTGTTCTGTATCTAATATCAGTGCAGACTTTTACACACACATACCTCCTCTCCACCAAAAATAGAAAAGAAAATGAACCAGATGACCAAGCCATCTGGTATGAAATTGTGCATCAAAAACACATCAGGTAACTTCAAGGTGCAGTGAAGAGAAAAAGACCTAAATTAGTGCGTGGTGTGATGGCCTAAGGTATACATTTGGGAGTTTGATTTGTTGAAAAGTGTTAATGATCATCAAAGCGTTAATGAGAAGTGCAACTGCGCTGTAGAAACACAAGCAGTTGGTGTCAAATGTGGGGGGTTTACCCTGGTGACACCACATAGAAATTTACAGCCACTTGTCATAATCCTCACATGAAGCCTAGAATCTTTTTTTATTTTTTTTTATTTCATCAGAAATTTATTGAACTATTTACAACATCTTTATACACTTAAAGTAGAGGAGGTGGGGAAAGGTTAGGGATAGGAGGTAGGCGGCAGAAGGAAAAGGAAGTAGGTAAAGTAGGAAGGAGGAAAAGGGGTAGGGGTTTAGGATAGCTCTACTCGTGCTAACCCCTGTTCTTCTTCTTTGCCCCTCTTTTCTTGTGCCACATTTTCTTTTTCTCAGTCGTCATTTTGTCTTCGCTCTCAATATTTCGTTCTTCGTTTTCTTCTCCATCTTTTGTTTTTCCTCCTGTTCTTTGTCTTCCTTTCTTTGCTTGTGTTTCCTGCTCTTCTGCCTCTTTGTTTTCCTGTGTTGCCTTCCGAGGAAATGTGTGGCATTAGAAAACACAACCTGTAGACTTTATGAAGATGACACGACTGTTTTCTTCAACAAAAAGCAACAACTCATGGTTTTACATAGTTTAGAAAAACAGTAATATTAATATGGACAGTCTACTTCCTGAAGTTTATGAAAACTTTAGACAAACTATGAGGAAACAATACTTAAACAAAACATTTTGCCTGGTCACATGAGAAAACTCTTACCAGATTTCTTGAGGTGAATCTTTGGTCCATGTGGGCTCAGTAAAGATTGAGGAGACACAGTTAAGATTAGAGTTTCACTTGTAACTACTTTGCAATTTCAGCCGTCTTGCTGTTGGTGTCTGTTATTTGTATAAAGCGTTTGCCTTGATCAAAATGCAGAGATCCTTGCTCATTCAGGTGGGTGAATATAAATGGAGTTTTTGTATGAAATACAGAATCCAGCAAACATGTATTATGATCAGGTTTTTAGAATCTTGGCATACTGGAGCATTCTCACTGTGTGTACTTACTGCACCAGATT
>VUQI01049052.1:5716-25825 GCA_015106735.1 Paratilapia polleni | reverse complement strand
ACTACTCCAAAATTATCAGTGGCTTGATTCATGCGTCCTTTGCAAAGACGAAACTGCCCGACTCCAGCCTTACTGAAGCATCCCCAGATCATCACCGATCCTCCACCAAATTTCACAGTGGGTGCGAGACATTGTGGCTTGTAGGCCTCTCCAGGTCTCCGTCTAACCATTAGACGACCAGCTGTTGGACAAAGCTGGAAATTAGACTCATCAGAGAAGACGACTTTACTCCAGTCCGCTATGTATCCCTCTGTCAGTAAAGCCAGAATTGAACCCTTCTTTTCCTCACACAAAACTTTCTTTTTCAGTTCTTTTGGCATGATCAATAGTTATTTTTTGTATTCCAGTTACTTTTGATGTACTACTAGCACTGTTTTTGCCATCCAGTTGGTCCTATTGCAAGAGGATAGCGATGACCACAGCAATGGTTTTTATACTTTTCTTCATTAAATATGGAATGGAATGGAATGACTGTCATATATGTAGAGATGCTGATTTCTGAAAAAAATTGCAGTGGTCTCTTAATTTTTGCCAGAGCTGTATGTGCATGCATGTCTCTAAAATAGCATGTGCATGCTCAGCAAAATTCCACTGGACAAACAAAGGTTAAAAACACTCTGTGGGTCCTAGGCACTTATGCACCTGTTTATACTGTGAAACTAATGTCCTCATGACTTAACAAACTTACTTCTGAGCACTGTACTTCTTGGCTGCATATGTATTGGAGCCAGTCGGTGGATCCTTCAGTCTCTGTCCATCTGGTTCTATTGTTGATTGCAGACAGACTGGCTGATGAGTGCAGTCTGGATGTAGAGGCAGAAATAGGGCCCTGAGCTTGCGGGAGCTCCCTTAGGCTGGGGCTTGGCAGGGCTTTTTAGAGCTGCTCTATCACAAACCCTCTGAAAGCGAGTGCAGCAGTCTCCACGGTTGCCTAATGGCCATGCTGCAGCTCTTCAGAGTTTGGCAGTTGACAGTTTCTGATCCTTTTTAAGCAAGAGGTGCAGATAAAAGCCCCGGCAGACAAGGAGGTGAAGTAGAGTCTGAGTTGTCCGTTGAGATTTAAAAACTAGGCAAGTTTGGGAAAGAAAAGGCGTTCGTGTGCTGTGTTTTATTGATTATTTTAAAGCGAGCTTTGTAAAAAATGACAGTGCCTTTCAAGAAAAGCTAAAGATGGCTGCTCTACCATTCTGTAAATTTGTCACTTCGCAAACTTTGTGTGCATTAATTCCCTTGTGACTTGCTGACAGCAGAAACAGATTGACAGAATACAGACAGTACAAGAGAAATGCGATATACTGAATTTCTCTACATCACATGTAGTAGGACAAACTGTATAATCAAAATTCAGATCAAGTATTTAAAAAAAAAAAAAAGTTTCACTGTGTATAATCAGCCTAGCTCCAGTCTAAGAGGCTACCACTTTGCCAGAGGGCAGACATTCCAGTACTGAACCGCGTTTAACTCATCATCTGGTCACCTTAAGGTACAAGGATAGAAAAGAAAGAAGCAGATTATAACGAAAGTGATAGCAGAAGAGCACAATTACAACATTACATACAGTGAAGGAAGGAAAAAGTCATGAGGAATACTGAGTCTAAATTTGTTTTCCCTGTGTCTGTTTTAATCACTCTTCTTTGTATTTACTGTGCATAGTTGCATACCCAAGGCAGTGTGCTGAAAACAAAGGCTCAGAAAGTGTGTGGTTATGCAGCTTTGCTGCCTTGCTGCATTTCTGTCCTTTGTTTTTTTTGTTTTGTTTTTTTTTTCTTAAGGTTTTGTTCTCCTCTCCTAGTGTTGTTGTCAGGACAAGGATGTCACACCATAGACAGGCACCACAAAGAGGGCAGGAAAAAAAAAATCACTCTGCTCTCAGCCAGCCAGAGGTAGTAATCGATGGGAGGTTAAACAAAACAGAGGAAGAAAAGCATACTTTCTGCCAAGCGTTGGAAAACAGAAACCACTTTTATGGTGGAAAATAGTGGTTTCAGCTAGCCTAGCTTTTCTGTTGTATATGAATGTGATTCTTCAGCAGCAAATACTGTGTTACTAAAGAAAATTGCCCAAAAAATCATGGCTGTGCTATTAATGGTACTCATCCAACCATTTTCTTAACAGCTTATCCAATTTAGGGTCTCTGGGGTGCTGGAACCTGTCCCAGCTAACATAAAGCAAAAGGCAGGGTACACCCTGGACAGGTCTCCTGTCCAACACAGGGCTAACACAGAGAGACAGACAACCATTCTCTCTCACATTAACACCTATGACCAGTTAACCTAACAAGCATGACTTTGGACTGTGGGAGGAAACTGGAGAACCCGAAGAGAACCACACAGGCACAGAAGGAACGCATGGAGAAGGTTCAAACTCGACACTGAAAGGCCCTCCACAGTAATTTCAGCCTCTGTTGCTTTACACATAGTTCTGCAATTAGTAACAGTTTCCATAATATACAGTTATGTTGCCACACGGCCATCTCAACACACAGCAGGTGTTTGTTTTCAAACAACAGGCATTCCTCATCAAATGATGACTACAGTCCCTACAGTGCTTATGGCACTTTGCTGCTGTCATTAATTTGCATAAAACATCTTGAGAAGATGGTATGATTATTGAATTTCCTCATTTTTGTGAATATGCAGAAACATATTTTCTAACTTGGCAGCACCGTGGCTTCTATGGTTAGTGCAGCTGTTTAATGTATCTGAGCATTTTCTGCGTGAAGTTCGGATGTTCTCCTACTTTAAAGATGAGTAAGATGTTGCCTAATGGTGATGGGTCAAATACAGTATATCAGCCACATTTCCCCATGTGCATGAATAAAATTTAAACTAATATTTTTTTTTTTTTTACAGCAGGTAAAAACACAAATAGAAGAGAAAGAAGAGTTAATAATTATGCTGAAGGACATAAAAATATTGCACTGGCACTACTGACTTACTTATATTACAAGACAAATATATAATTTACCTACAGTGGTATCTAGCCATGCATACATTTGTTAAGACCTGGAGATATGTGGATCTAATATTTCTGGCTCCATTTTGCTCTTTGTATCTGGCAAAGAGCCAATTTAAGATGGGTATTTTGTCTAGTGAAACAAAATAACAGAGTTTAAGAAAGTATTTAAATGTGTTGTGAGTCTTTAGGAAGCAGAAATCACAGTTACAGTTTAGAGAGGCTCTTGGACGTGGTAGAAAAGTCATGAGCTGTATGTGGGTTTTGCACACTAGCCACCTTCACTGTGGAGAGCGGTGAAAATACAATGTTTGTTTTCAGATATAGTGTCTGTCACTATGCTGGGTATATTTTTTTTAAGGCCCTATTCAGCAGTATAAAAACAGTTGCAGTGAACACAGCTGTCAGTGCAGACTGTGGATTATTTAGACAAACTTATACAATAAGCTATGTAACTCACTGATTGAAAGAGCTGTGCTGAATTGATGTTTGAGAAAGATTCTCTGAGCGATAGACCTTTTTGACAGCAGACACTTTGGTACCAAAAGCATGTTTTGTTGCATGACGTACTGATTTCTTTTTAGGTTCTAGTCTATAGCAGTGGTTCTGTGGAGCAGGCACACTAGAAAACATCATGCTGATCTTTAATTCGCTGAAATTCAACTTGGACCTTTTGTTGTTAAATTATTCCTTTATTGTTAAAAAAAATAAAATAAAAATAGATAAATAAATAAACGGTATATATATTTGGCTTTTGCTTGAGAACTACTCTCCTATGGGTATAAATCTGGCTCTTTTACAGTCTTTCACATTTTCTGCATTGCACCTTCTTCTTCTGCAATCGTTTAACGAATTACTTTGAATTTCCACATAACTGCAGCATTTTTAATTCCCTGAAAAACAAAACTTGCCTGACATTTAGATGGAAAGCTAATTAGTAAGCCAACACTACCACTGAAACCGAAGCAGTTAATTGAGCTATCAATAAGTTTGTTATTAACGACAGTATTTGTCCTCTTGCAACATATAGAAATATCCATCCATGGAAAATCTTAACTAGCACAGACCTGCACCCTCCAGAGAGCTGCTCCTCACGGTGACACACTTGCAGTTTATCACAGTGCAGTATATGGTTCTCAAAAACAGAGACCTCTTCCTAATTGCTTTCTATTAATTGTTGACATTTATGGAGATTTCTAAGGAAATGTGTGCAGCCTTCTTGGTAAAGCCCAAGGTCAAAGCTACAGTAGCTGTCACAATGATGAGTGCTTCTTACTGTGCTTGAACGTCTGTCCACCAAACAGGAGGGGTTGACAGTTAATCACAAGCACATTACACCTCTGGGATGGGCGGAACTGCAGCCGCCTGCCTTTGGCTCCAGCCTGCCTGTCATTATGATGACTGTGCGGCCTATCAGTGTCTGCCTGAGATTTATCTATCTGGCACTAGACTGTGGCCTCTTCTCGGGCTGAACCTGGCACCTGTCCATCCATCAGCCGCTGAAGTCCTTCTGCGATGTCGTGGACACAATCCCTCTTCCTGTGCAGCGCCATGCTGCCACATGGCACTTCTGTTGTTCACATTGGTCACTGAGTCAGTGCAACTAAATAAATGCAACACAGTGTGCTGCTACACCACAACTCTGCAGAGCCAGAAAGAAGCTCTGTCATTGCTGAAGCACTTTAAACGTGTTATCATCCAGCAGGGGAAACCTGGCAGAGTTTATTGGGACTTAAGTGTTGCGTGATGAATGGAATTGCCGGACGACGTGTTTGATGACAATGGTGAAGGCTCTTTTAAAACAAGTGGAGTAATTACTAAAAAGCATGCCGAATGCCACTTAAACTGCATCTGTTGACATCACTGTGACACGAATTTCAAGATTAGGTGTATATGTGTGTGAGTGTCTTTATATGTGTGTATGAAGATGTTGGAATAGAAAAAAACAAGGAGGTTGTGTATGAGGATGCTGTTGCTTGAATGGCTTGATATGCCAATTTATCACTGTTGACTCTAATACCTTGGGATATGGTGTGCCTGGAGCAAAACAATTAAATCACTACAAAGCTGACTTTGAGTGGAGCTTTATAAAAAAAACAAAAGCAAACAAAAATATCTTTCAAGCGCATGTAGTATAACTACTGTTTTTTCTATACATAATTACCCCGGAAGTGCTTTCCAGTCATGTCAGCATTTGTCAGCTGCCACTCATTTGCTCTCTGGACTAGCTCATTAGCTTTACATCAAGATGGATGATGAAATCATGGTGTGTGTTTATTATGCGGCTGAGCCCTTTGTCCCTGGAAACCTCTGATTTTACCACAGGGGCATGTTCCCATGCTGACATGTTAATGGGGTCAATCATTGATAACAAGGAGCTAATGAAAATCTAATCCAAAAAAATTAGCCTGTCACTGGATTGTCTTTCCTTCTCTGAATATCAAAGACACAAAAGTGCTCTGCCTCTCTTCTGAGTCCAGTGGGGAAAATTCTACCTCAGGCCTCATCAGCTGGTGGTTCACAGTCCCATCCTTGGGAAAAAAAAAAATTAACTCTACAAATTGAATCCTTTCAGTGTTTTAATGCTAGAAATTATACTAGACGGCTTCAGAAAAAAAAGGAAAATACAGCTGCTCTTTCCACTGGAGCAATGTTAAATTTAGCCTCTGGGTTAGAAGGCGCATACAGGAAATGAATTAATGGACTTCCTATAATTTATGCCTATTATCTTCTTATTTTGATATTGAGATGCAAGACAAATATTAGCCAAAATATTGTCTCATTCCAGAAGAAAAGGTCATATAGATCTATACATGTACATACACAACCTACACTAATTTTGACAGTTCAGTTGACGGTAACATTTAGCTGTCAAGATTAGATTTAGGAATTACAGAGTAGCATGTGTCACCATACAGTTCTCACAATGATGATGGTATCACGATACAGAGATTCTACGATACTCGATGCAAAATGCAAATAAACAATACATCATTACTGAAAAAAATTCGCTAAAGAGGCAAAAAGTAGGAATTCTGTAATTAATAATCCTTACATTGTGGTGTCAGTGTGGTGTGTGTGTGTTATTGCATTTTATTCATGTGACAAATAAATAGCTCTCTGATTGCTTTCCCCCCTGCCGTCTACCATTTCTCCCATGCAAATCCCTTCGTCTTCACTGCAAGTTAGTTAACTACTGTTCACTTTACCCTCAATATTTGACCACAAGGAGTCATGAAGTACTGAAATCTGTGAGGGGGCTCCTACATGTCTTAATAATAATAATATCAATATTTGGTGGCAGTGTATTTATAAGCTATCTCAAGAGAAACTGGAAAAACACATTGCAGTATCAATATTTTGTCCCTCCTTTAGTCACGATGGGACGGAAGTGTTGTCCGGGGAGTGTTGCTAAGGGGAACCACTAATAGGCATGAAGCCCTTAAGGCCTGGTTGCTGCAGTGAAACTAAATGGGCAGGCTTTAGAGAAGAATGTGTGAATACCCTAGACATTAAATGTAGGACAGTGAAGCAGAGCCATATGTGTATATTCTCAGGCTATTATTGTTGGAGAGCTGCACCTGAGTTACATTTGAACATATGCTCAGTTGTTAGGTGTACATAATTAGATATTATGAAAAGGTTGATTTTAGGAATGCTTCTTAAATATGATATATATATATATATATATATATATATATATATATATATATATATATATATATATATATATCACAAATAGATTCCATATTCCCTATGTTTAGATTCCGTGAAGACAAATAGCAGAAGAGTTGTAGATCATAGAAGTTTAATTCTGAAAATCTAATTTTTATGCAAATGTCAAACAGACATTGCATCCATAATTAACTATAAAATGTGCCTGGATACAATGTTAGGTCTTAAGAGGCTGTCAGTATATCAGACCATTTTAACTCATACATATAATATTTTATTTACCTAATGGGGAAAAAAAACCACTCCTACTCTACTGATCTTAATAGATAGTGATTTAAAGAGGCACTACACTTATCAATATTGTATTTACTGTTATGAAAGCTTTTTAAATATACTATAGGGACAAAGCATGTCTTTCAGGGTTGTGCGATGTGTTCTCTGCGGGTGATGACTGGCTGATAAAGTGCTGCTAAGTGCCAGCGGGTGAGGTTTATGGATTTCTGCAGCACCCCTGAGCCACAACTGAGAAAGACAACAAGAAAGTCTCAGCTTCTTTCGCCACATGCCCAGACTGTGTCTTTTCACAGCTTCTTGGCCTCCAGTATGCTACAGAGGAAGATGAGGGTGACCAGTCTGGCATATCACAGCTGCTGTCAGATCCACACTCCCAAATGTGAGCCATGATGCATCCATTGGCTGTGGACTATAGTAGCATAAAACTGATGCAAATAAGAAATGCATTTGCAGGTGATTACTGTCCTGCAAAACACAGTGAGAATGAAAAAAATCAGAATGTCACCATCATGGCCTTTCAGTATCTTTGTATATACATACAAAAAAATACCACCAGCCTGCTAAATGCTGCTTCTTGCTGGTCTGGTGGCCACTATGACATGTTCATTTTGTAGAACAGCAGTGTGGGACTGCTCTTTAACCATGCTGCTGAAAGTGATTCATGGCTGATAGACATTTTACAGACTGAATGGAGACAAAATTAATCAGGGCCACTTGGTTATCTAGTTTGTCTTTTAGCAATAGAGGTTGTAGCCTGATCGCATGGTTAATTGCACCCCTGACCAACCTTTGCAGCCCCAGGAGAGATCTTATCCTCATTGTCACATGTGCACACACACTCTGGTACTAAGCACACTGTGTAACAAAAAAGCTGGCAGGTGTATGAGGACACTGCAGGTAGCATGCAGCTGTAAGCAAGGAGATGACAATCAAGTATGAGCTCACTGTAGTTGTTAAATGTTTTGGAAAAAAAAAAAAAACAGAAGTCCAGTTGTTGTCCATTTAACCCAATAAGTGTGTATGGCCCATTGTCTGCTGCAGAGTGTTGCTTTGCTTGGTGCCTGTGCTTAACAAATCTCATTCACGCAGCAAAGTTCCAGTTCCAGTCCCAGTCAGTGTCTACATTTTAAGGGCTCCATTACATTTTAACAGACCAAAATGCACTAAAAGATTGATTTGCATTCACCTTTAAAGCCAAACTAATCTCAGTTAATGAGTTATTAATATCTGATATACAGTAGATCAGGATTTGGTCAAGTATGTGAAGGATTGTCCTTTGCTTTGTTCAGGGCTTCTGATGACCCCACCTCTGTCGGTCTGGCAGCTAGTGCAAAAGAGTCACTTATGCATGCAAAGAAATATTTTTGTTCATGTTCATGTTGTTCCACTGTTACTTAGAGAATACTTTATCCTTACTGCGTATGATTAGCCTACACCACGGATGGTCAGCCAGGTAGGGCTAAGAATACGCGGGACTGCAGTGTGAGATTTTTCTGATTAGCAGACCTTAAGCACGTAAGAGGAAATAATCACTTGAGGTATGGCTTTGTGATTGCCTTCAAGTGCTCCTTTTTTGTCCCAACATAGGAGTTGAGTAGTTTTGGTCCTAAAATATGTGAAGTAGTGTTACTCTTAACAATCTACGGTGTTTAATTAAAGGTGCAATTTATGTGCACAGCTGTTTTCCTGTAATTTGAAGGGAAAGCCCAGATATGTGGACCCCATGTGGCTGCTTGTGTAATCACATTTATTAAATATAGTGCTGTTTTACCTGTCTGAATTTTCATCATTGTATGCACCCGTTGTCCATTCTTCCTCCGTGCAGCCAAAGATAGCTAGACAGACGGACAGCTAAAGCCTTTTTGGAGTTCCAATGCATCAACACAAACAGATATTCAAGAAGTGAAGATATTTCTTCCCTCCTCTTTTTTTTTTTTTTTCATGTCCACTCAACTGCTTCTCTTCTGGCAGTTGATCCTGAACTGCCTGGAGGACAATTCGAAAGGTCAGCGCCAGCCGCCTCTTTCCTTCGAAGGAAGACGGCAACACTTGCTGACGTGGCCTTATCTTTCTCAAATGCTGGAAGGCACTAGCTACTTTGACAATAGCAGTTGTAATTCATTTATTTTGTGCTCGAACATCAGTCCTCAGCTGGCCTTCTACTCCCTTACACTCTTTGTTTCTACCCTGTGTGCAGAGGGCTGTCCCTAGAGGGGTGGGTAATGGTCTACTGGCCCCCTAGGCGATAAGGACCCGGAGAGAAACCAGTCATGCCGCTTGCTTAGAATGAGGGGAAAAGATAAAGTCAAGAGCAGAAAAAGAAGAGGAGTTGTTAACAGTGTAGATAAAGGAAAAGTACTGGAAAAAGGTTATAAGTGCCCTGTGGCACCGTACAGCCTAATTCAATACTTTTCTTTCTGTCACCTTTTGGTCTGCTTTTGCATTTTAAATGAGTTCTTTGGAGAACAGTAAAGTCAAAAAATGAGGACACAGGGAGCAGATAAATAAGAGTACTTTGAAGTACTCGAAATAGGAGATGAAAAATGATAAATTGATGAAGTGACTCTTCCATTATTAACATTTAGAAATGAATGACATAGGAGATGCCATTTGAAGTTGATCTTTGGTCAATGAAAAATGCTACAGCCAAAGGGGCAGATTGCTTTAAAGTACAGAAAATGTCAATACTGTTCACTGCTTTGAATATTGTGTGATGGAGAGTGAAGCTACCTGATGGATGGCGGTGGTGATAATGAAAAATGATATGAATGGAGGAGAATGAGTATGACAGAGGTGGAGCTGTGAATGATAGAATGAGTGGGGGCTGAAAATGAGATTAGGTTCTGCACTTCAGGTGGTGTGTCAGCCTTGAGAATGGAAAACCTGTCAGTCCTTCATGCCCTGATGCAAAGCAGTAGGCTGCTCTATTGATCCAGCTGCAATGGAGAAGGTTCCTATCCAGCCAAGAGTGATGTTTTCACATGTCTAACACTGTAGTCTGTGTGTGAGCAGGCGTATGATCTGCTGCAGTAAATGTCAAATTTTCACTCAGAAAAAGAAAAGAAAAAAAGAAAATGCCATTTGTATTAGATTTGTGTGAGGTTCTTAGGTTGCATAATGTGCACAGAGTGAATTCAATAAATGCTTTCTGCTTTTGTCGAGCTTTAGATAGACTGAACTTCTCCCGCAAACAGTGACTGTCCAATCATAGCTCAGCAGATGCAGTCAGGCATGGCAGAGCTGTCAAGTTTTGGATTTCTCCACATATTAAAGGTGTTGTTAAAGATACTTCGCATTTTAAAAGTAACAAAAAAAAAGCACATCAGCAAAAGCAGACAACTGTTAGCTTGTGGAGTTGTAGCCCAGCTGTGTAGCAGCAGTTCTTCTAGATAAAAGTTGCAAGCCATCATGGTATCTGGGCAGTTATTTTGAAACTGCTTTATAAACAATTAGAGAGAGAGAGAGACCTTTAAGTCAGGGACATAAACTACATGTGTGGAATCACCAGGTAAACCTAATTAGAGGCTGCATCAAAAGTTTGGTGCACAAAATAAGGTTTAAAAAACTTTTTGCATGTTATACTCAGTCCAGAGTGCCCACATGATCAACATCCTTGGCTTATCCGTCTAGTTATAACAGATATCTTTGCATTAGAGAAATCTAATTATATTTATAATACAATAACTAACTGCCTCTACACTCCAAATACAAGGTCTGTTATTTCCATACCATTTACATGGACTCCTTTTACAAGATTTCTGGTAGAAAGAGATGACATTTTTAACCAACAGTGGCTTAATTAACTGACTAGCTCCAACCAATAAAACTTCCTAGCAACAGTTATAATTTCAGCCAGCAAAACTGGTGGATGTAGGATAGAAAAATGAAACTTCTTCTCCACTCACCTTTTTTCACTCCTCAGCTGCTTATATACCACTGCTGCATGTCATTACATTTTGTCTTCTCTCTCCCATAGTGTGCGTTCTGTCCTATTCTGTCTTTTCTCTGTTGCCTCAACTCTCAACTGGTTGTGGCAGATGGCTGCCCCTCCCTGAGCCTGGTTCTGCCGGAGTTTTCTTCCTGTTAAAAGGGAGTTTTTCCTTCCCACTGTCACCACATGCTTGCTCATAGGGGATCGTCTGATTGTTGGGACTTTCTCCTGAATACTGTAGGGTCTTTGCCTTGCAGTATAAAGTGCCTTCAGGTCACTGTTGTTGTGATTTGGTGCTATGTAAATAAACCTGAATTGAAATTGAATTGAAACTGGTTTTGTCCATCTCAGGACTGTTTCACTATAATAATTTTAAGCAGTGAATCTGCCATTGTTGTCACTGTGTATATCACATTGAATATGTACACTCACTGGGCACTTTATTAGGTACACCGTGCTAGTACGGGGTTGGACCCCCCTTTACCTTCAGAACTGCCTTAATTCTTCGTGGCACAGATTCAACAAGGTGGTGGAAACATTCCTCAGAGACATGATGGCATCACACAGTTGCTGCAGATTTGTCGGCTGCACATCCATCATGTGAATCTCCTGTTCCACCACATCACAAAGGTGCTCTATTGGATTGAAATCTGGTGACTGTGGAGGCCATTTGAATGCAGTGAATTCACTGTCATGTTCAAGAAACCAGTTTGAGATGATTTGAGCTTTGTGACATGGTGCGTTATCCTGCTGGAAGCAGCCATCAGAAGATGGGTGCACTGTGGTCTTAAAGGGATGGACATGGTCAGCAACAATACTCAGGTAGGCTGTGGTGTTGAAATGATGCACAGTTGGTACTAAGGGGCCCAAAGTGTGCCAAGAAAATATCCCCCACACCATTAAGCCACCACCACCAGTCTGAACTGTTGACACAAGGCAGGATGGATCCATGCTTTCATGTTGTTTATGCCATATTCTGACCCTGCTATCCAAATGTTGCAGCATAGATCGAGACTCATCAGACCAGGCAAATGTTCAAAAATCAATTAAATCACCTTTCTTCCCCATTCTGATGCTCAGTTTGAACTTCATCTTGAGGTCATCTTGACCATGTCTACATGCCTAAATGCACTGAGTTGCTGCCATGTGATTGGCTGATTAGATATATGCGTTAATGAGCAGTTGAACAGATGCACTTAAAAAAAAATGGCTGGTTAGTGCATCTTCCTCATTTTACCCTCTGTGGAGGTGAAGAGAAATACAAAGTGGAAATGAATATTATGCATTGACATTGATGAGAAGAGATGATGCAAAAATCCAGTCCAAAATAGATAATTTTTTAGGAAAAAGTATAATAATTAAACCTAATATCCTTTCATCACCAGCCTGTCTGGCACCAACAACCACGTTTAAAGTCACTTAAATCACCTTTCTTCCCCATTCAGATATTATTTTGCACTAAATAAACTGCTGGATCATAAGCGTAAATTTGTAAGAAAACATTGTTAAAAACATCAAAATGGAGAGGGTACTGTAAATCTCTTACAGATGAACATGGATGGTGACAAAAAGATGACAACCAGAATACTTTACTGCTGTACAATATGTTCAGATGAAACTGTTGTGGTGCTTCTCTTTTTGAGGATAAGGTCAGCCTCAGCCTCTTAGTAGGGACACTCTCATTGTGTGTTATTGCTGTCAGTCGATTAAGTCTGTGTGATGTCTTATTATTGGTTTGTCCCTGTATGAGATCTTCCATTAGGAAAGGAAGTTGTCCATCCTCCCAACAGGTTTCCTTTTATCAAAGCCTCCATCTATGTTGTTTACATACCTCCAGGCCTTCCTCAAATTATCGATAAGGTCAGACAGATGAAAAACAACAAGAATCAAAGAACAATTTTATTTGTCATTTATTTTCTGCAGTGATGGATAATAAACACATTAACATCTCGTGTTAGTGACAAGGCATAATGTCTGTGACTCTGGCATCTTCCACTGAAAGCTCTTGTGGCTCTGTGAACAATTTCGCTACATAATGAGGCAATTTTACATTTTCTCAGCGTGAGACCAAACACAAGGAAATGACAGTAGTAACAGTAATGTGCCTTTCAAGCCAATGGCCACTCTTTCCCCAGTTTAGCACTTTATTTATTTATTTACTTGTAGGATATTGCAGGCAGCAGCACATAAACAGAGTTAGGGGACGTGGGACCCTCAGAGATTGAGTCTGAAATCCCACATGACCTCCTCAGAAGAGAGTGCAGGATGAAGACACGGGGAAAAGATGTGGCGCGAGGTGGCCAGGGCTCAGACTAACAGTAATGGCACAGCAAAGCGGCATCAAGGACATTTCTCAAACCCTAACACAGCCATTGATCCCATTATTGTCAGACCTATAGTCCTTGTAGTTTCTTGTGTATTTGAGATTACTTGGACTTTGGCCTTGGATGTTAGAGGAGCAAAGCTTTGCTGAGTGCATCATACACAGGAATGCTTGGTGCATTTGTGGGGTGGGGGAGGATAAACAAAGGAAAATATACTTTATCCTCTTGTTGTGCATTCATGTTATTTCCCCTGGTTTCCTTTGACAATCTTCATTCTTAACAGCTCTATTTCCTCTTCACCTGTTTTATGCTTTGCTTATTTTGTGACCTCATCTAAAGCATCAGTGCTGCAGAGAACAACCCAAACCCCATCGTCTGTTTATCGTCCTCCTTTCTGTTCTGTGTCTGTTGTGGCTTGTCACAGATAGTGTCACATGCAGCCTGTGACCGGGTTGTAGTCCAGCAGTGCTCCATATGAATTATGATGTGCTGGATCAGTCCTAATCTTGTTATGGATGTTCTTTTGCCCTTGGGAAGAACATCAATAGATAGATGGAATTTTATCAGATTTTATGGTGCTTTAGAGTATAATTCATGAAAGGTGCTGCTGTGTGTGTATGTATGTATGTGTGTGTGTGTGTGGGAGGGGGGCACGTATTGTAGCCCTCCCCCACACTCTACAGTGTACTCTGAATAACTTCACCTATTTTCCATTATTTACCTTTTAATAATAAAAAAACTGCATCATGATAAACACCAGAGTGAAGTCAATTAGAGAAATATGAAGGAGGTGTGAGAGAAGTGGGAGAATCAATCAGATTAAAGCAAGTTTTTTAAAGTGGCTTAAAAGATAATACTGGTTTAGAGGCCCAGATTCAAAAGGCAACTTGAGTAGCTAGCATATGCCAGATAAAATTGAGTGGCGGTTCTTGGTATCATCAGATAATCAGACCGTGATGAACCACATCAAAGGTGAAGATTAAATCAAGCAAAAATTAAATCAAACAGTGTCTGGAATCTGTTTGTAAATATGCAGGAAATCGGTTTGATGGCAATATATTTTTTTTTTTTCCCCGAACAAAACCTCAGGGCCAACCCAGATGAAAGGGAAATCTAAAAAATGTCCTCTTTGTCCACACTCTTATGGAAAATTGTGTTCAATTTAC
Organism: Paratilapia polleni; assembly: GCA_015106735.1. Taxonomy (NCBI): domain Eukaryota; kingdom Metazoa; phylum Chordata; class Actinopteri; order Cichliformes; family Cichlidae; genus Paratilapia; species Paratilapia polleni. Next base: position 11,480 of record VUQI01049052.1, on the reverse strand, counting down.
CATCAAAATGAGATTTCCCCATACTGCCTAAATTCAACTCCTGAGAAATAGCCTTCAACTTGATCTCAATTTAAGAGCTCTCACTACACAGATTTTTTTTTTTCTAAATCATTTCTTAAGAGGACAGTAAGATCCGAGTCAAGTCATTTATTTGTATAGCACTATTCAGACACAAGATAATTCAGAGTGCTTTACAGAGGGATAGAAAGAGGGCTACAAAGAGACATTTAAAACATGTAAAGCATATATGTACACAAAATCAAGTCTCAGCTCTGCAAGTTTAATCTGTTCTCAGAGCTGCCTCTAAGATCTACATGATGTATCACAAACATAGACAGTGTAAAAGATGGACGTAGCCTCTGTGATGTCACCCATTGGTTTTGGACTCTGCATTTTGAAGCTTCAACATTAGTGTTGTTTTTTGAAGCCAGAAGAGAGACACACATATCAGCTAATTAGTCCTTTAGTAAGTAATGGACTAATGAAACACCGTGCTTCAGTTCTGGTGAGTGAAATTCTAAACGTCTTGGATGGTCTGTACCACACAGTAAGCCATAATGTTTATCCATTAAAAATACTTCAAAAGAACACACAGACACACACAGTGAAGAGGTCCAGTCCAATGACTCAAAGAAGTGGATGAGGCTTAGCAGATGCTGATTGGCTACAGCTGCCTGTCGGGATATCTGTCACACACCTGACTCAAATATCCAGGTGGATGAGTTATAAAAAAATCGCCCCGTGCAGAGTGGTTATGAAGTTGTTATGAAGCCTGTTTTTTTGCTAGGCTACTTTTTAATGCTGTAAAGTGGCCATTTTAACATGGGAGTCTATGGGGATCCCCAGAACTGCAGTTCCTCAAGTGGCCACTAGAGGAACTGCAGTTTTTGCCACTTAATTTTTCAGCTCCGGAGGTTGCCCCTTGATCACAAATCTAACTATTCTGGTATGATCAGCACATACTTTTTATTATCCATTTCAATGTCATCTGGATCATGATAACGCCTAACGTAAATCGTCTCAGACGTTTTTTAAAAGATTCTCCCAAAATGATTTATCAGACATACACAAGAACACTGTTGTGCAAACCACTATAAATTAGTATTATTAATAGCTAAAGTTACTGGGTATTTCTTTACCAGTTATTCAATGCAGGCTAAAAAATTCTAAAGAAAGTAACTTTTGTATTACATTTAAATGTATGCTTCAATTCTCTCCGTGAAATATTGCACACATAACCTAGATATAATGCTTGACGTGTGGCCAAAACCCACTTGAGGATGCCCCACAGTGGGGAAGTACCCTCTATCCCACCAGAGAGTAAGCCGACCACACACCGCCACCTCTTTGTCTCTATAGACCGCAATTCACTTCTGTTGTTGCATTTCTAATGGGCGTGTTGTAGAAGCTCTGCTCAGTCTGTCATACTGAGTTGTAGTTTGTCTTTTTTATTATATTTGCAGTTCAGTTGCTCATGTTGTGTTTTTGGTACCGGCCACAGTGATCGGTACTGTATGTTTAATGTGATGATCTGCTCACTGCTGAAAGAAAGAGCAGTGTAGACTATCACATGCTGACATGTTGAATTCTGTCAAGAGTGAGTTACATTTATATGCAAGGCAAATATGATGAGTAATGACTTATTGTACTTTCAGTATCCATTACTGTCAAAAGTAAGCTAGCTGGCATTGTGCTCAACACTGCACAAGGCCCACTTGATACCAAAGTCAGACAATGTTAAGATCTGAATCCTGCAAGCATTTTCCTCTTTCTTGTTTATTGATTGCTCCATAAGTGAAAACTAAAGAGAAGCTAGGAGCACAACTAAAAAACTTCTCTAGTTATTTTCAAACTAGACAGGATAATTAGTCAGTAATTGATTTATTGTTTTGCTCCTTAATTCTCCCAAAGGGCAATTCACCAGAAACGGGTCAGAATTCATTAGGTTCCTTTAGAGGAAGATGATTAGTTTCTCATGAGATAGAAAAAAGGATACTGCGAGCACTAACATTTTCCTCTGGGAAGATCTGTTAAAGTTACTCAACAACAGGGGAGTGTCAAGAGGGGGGGCATCTGTAATGTTCTACACTTCTACCTGGTTGTTGGTCCTTCTTGTGCCAGCCCATTCAAAAATCCTGGAATCATCCCTGATTCACAGCGGCGTAGCGACCAGAAACCACAGAAAGTGAATGACATTTCACAACTTAAAGCGACTGCGGGCAAAATAACCGCTGGCAACGCAAATTGAAGCGACTACCAGTGAGAGGGCAGGATAGCGCTGATTGACATATAAGCTGGTTGTAAATACATTAGAGGGTTACCTCGGCAACCGGAGCCTGGAATGTCTGCAAGCGACCAGCTGTCAGCTTCAAAGCGACGAGCGAATCCCTTCCAGTGTGGACGCAGCTTTAAAAACATCTGCGTTTTAAACTGAAATCGAATAAAATGGATCTTAGCAGGAATCCCCCTCTTTCCAGTGCCACCCCTCCATAAAATGCTGAAAAGCTGCGTGTAAACATGAAAAATTGATCAGGATATGTCAATATTCAACATTGGTGGTGATACAACAACATGAACAATTTATCATTAGAGCTATACAGTTGATACAGGGTGTGTTTGAATGTATTGCAAATCCAGGTGTTACTGAGGCTAAAATGACTTCAGGTTAGAGAACAAATAGAGGGTCAGAACCCTCCAGTTAGACTTGAGGATTTAGGTGCTAATGACACACTGAAGGCTACAATCCAAGTCTTCAACCAATGAGATGATGATGATAATAAAGGCAGACAAATTCTAGCTGAAGAGTGCCTTTTAGGTAAATCCAAGGATTTGCAAGTGGCTGAACGGCGCCATTACTTTGCGTGTGCAAGGCAGTAACAGTTCAGTCTGACCTCTTCTTTACTTCCTGAAAATGACTCGCTAGGACATAACAATTTCTTCATCTCCCCAGCTTCTTCTAGAGATGTTGTTCAGTGTCCCTATCTCAAGGTAAAGCTAAATTGACTGGCCTTAAGGTTAATTTTAACTATCCCATCACTGCACTACACTCTAAGTCGGACCACTTCATAGGCAGCCCTCTGACCCTGATGAGAGCGTCTTTCTTTTTCTGTTTTTTTTTTCTTTTTATCAAAAATCCACCCTCGTCCCAATGTGTCAGTTATTGAAAGGAAATTGAATAGCTGTTACCTTTCCTTTTGTCATGCCTGTCCCTTCATAGGGCCCTGCAGCGATGTCATGTCTCCATAATATAGACTTGGTAAACAAGGTCAGATGGAGTGTGCAGACAGTGCTGCTGCAAAAAGACATTTCCTCGTACCATCATCCACAAAAAAACACTTCAGCACTGTGTATTCTTCATGTTCCGTTCATGTTGTCTAACACTGTTTCTGAAGTACATAGAGGTGTAATGATCTTCTGCCTTATATCTACTCAAATTAAATTATGTATATCTTTGTTTGCAGTCCCTGAAGATAAAGCTGATGTATTTGTTGTCTACATGTGTGTATAAGAAAGGGGAAAAAAATATCTGTGTCTGTATTGAAAACAACAACAACTAAAAACATTTTCTCTTTTTACTAAATGGATTACTGAACAGAAAAAAGAAACATATTGTGTAGAACTAAATTGGATTAATTCCCCATTATGTTTCCTCTTGTTAAATGTTTTTTTACTTACCCTTTTCAGCCCTCAGACACAAACATTTAATTAAGAATGAAATTCCTGCTTCCACAGAGGCAGGGCTTCGAAAACCTGCCAAATCAAATCAAGTAAAATACATAATGCCCATGCTGAGTGAGCTAATGTGGATTACCTGCCAGTATATCAGGATTACGGCACTGAGTGTGTCCAGGACCTCCATTTAATTTGTCACCATGTTTCATTCATGGACTTTGCTTTCACATACATGTGCAAGCCTGTATTGAATTTATGACTTCACCTGTCTTCGGTTTGAATCTCAAAGCAGGCTAAAGGGCAGCATAACGACTGGTCTGTCCGTCCTCACGTGACATTATTGCAGAGTTAACAGAAAGGTGTTAATAATGCCTATATATAAAACAAGAGGCACAGTGAGGACAGTATGGTCCTCAGCACCTCAGCCCTTTTCTGGTATTTTATGAGTCCCTTGTGGGCCTGGAGGGTGTGAGAGAGGAGACGGATTCTGAAAGATCTAATTAAGCAAAGCGAAATGAGAGTGCCGAGATACCAAGCGCAGGACAGGACACAAATCAGAAGGTGTTGACAGTGCGCTGCAGAGCAATGCGGTTTTGCAGCAAAGGCCACAAGTCTGGCTTTCACGTAATGACCAGCCATACTGCTCCTGAGTTTAATGTTCTTTATGGCTCAGGGTTAAGGGTTGTGAATCTTAATCTCGTTACGTCGAACATCACCCTGTAAATTTAGGCATTTTGTCTTATTTGTGCTCAAAGAGGTAATTAGTGTTTGCTCAGTGGCTGGGTTATGCTTGTGAAGAAGCAAATGACCCCAACATGTGCTTGTTTGGCACTTAATAGAGAAAAGGACAAAAACTAAAGACTTCTGTATTCACAACTCTTAGTACTTAGTAGTTATGGTGCGTTGCTCAGAATGCATCTTGTCAGAGAAGCTTCCTATTTCAGAGGTGCAAACTCTGTGGGATGTTAAGAATTTTTTCCTCTGTCTGGCTGTGCACCATTCACATGCTATTACATCTGAGTGGAGAATAAATGTCTTCTGGACACCTGGCGCCAAGGCTGTGACTGTCTGGTCTCTCTGGCTCTTTTCTGACTGAGAACAGAAAGACCTTGGAGTACAAAGACAACAGGCTTGATTATGTGAGTACACAGGAAGGTCTCCAAACATTGTTGTGCTAATCACGTTAGCGGGCACAGACTCAAGGCAGGACAGATGCGAGGCAAAGGGCAATGGGGTTATGTTATCCTGATTAGAGGAGGCTTTGGGGGTTTTGTGAATCTCGTTTATACCTCGGCGTCACCTTGGTGAAGAGGGAAGAGGGAAATTGGCCATCGGTTTATTTCTCTCGCTCAGTTTGCCAGTTTTTTCTCACTCGGTCCCCTTGTCTGTCTCCAGTATTCACTGCTGCCATAGCCAGAGCTGAATGTGTCTCTAAATTCAAATGCACGCATTTAATTTTTTTCCTTTTGTCAACCACCTACACAGATAGCAGTGACTTGCCGGATAATACTTTCATTTTTCTTCTTTCTGATTCACCCTGCTAAAAGTGGTTAAAAAAAGATTTGTTCCTTGTGTGATATGTTTGCCTTGGTTCATATGGCTCTTCTTCCAAAAAATGCCTCAGTGATTCATTTGCAAACCTCAACCAGTTAAATTAGATGAACAAATCTGTGCTACAGACATGTTCACAGTATAAGCACTGATGTAACTAATTTATACTCTTTTTTTGTATTCCTCCTATTATATGCTTGTACAATACTGTGCAAAAGTCTTGCATCACCCCTCCTTTCTTTATATTTTGCTTCCAAGCACTCAGACTTTCTTGTAATTTTTTAAAGTGGTCTTGAGCAATAGTTCTCCAGGCTATAATCTATGAAAAACACCAAAGATAACACAGTTTGAAAGGCATAAAATAGTATTTTTGCACCAACAAGGTGATTCTCAAAGAGCTATTAGCTAAAAACTTGGCATATCTCAGCATGGTGTGCAGTGTGTCCTTAAAGAAATTTGAGGAAACTGGACAAGTGGAGGACAAAAGAAGAATTGGCAGGCATTAAAAAAAAAAAAAAAAAAAAAAATAACACCCTTATGC
>VUQI01048997.1:0-13236 GCA_015106735.1 Paratilapia polleni | reverse complement strand
CAGAGCTCCTACAGGGCTCCTACAGAGCTCCTACAGGGCTCCTACAGGTTTCCAACAGGGCTCCTACAGAGCTCCTACAGGTCTTACAGAGCACCTACAGGTCTCCAACAGGACTCCAACAGGGCTCTTACAGAGCTCCTACAGGGCTCCTACAGGTTTCCAACAGGGCTCCTACAGAGCTCCTACAGGTCTCTTACAGAGCTCTTACAGGTCTCTTACAGGTCTCCTACAGAGCTCCTACAGGTCTCCAACAGGGCTCTTACAGAGCTCCTACAGGGCTCCTACAGGTTTCCAACAGGGCTCCTACAGAGCTCCTACAGGTCTCTTACAGAGCTCCTACAGGTCTCTTACAGAGCTCTTACAGAGCTCTTACAGGTCTCCTACAGAGCTCCTACAGGTCTCCAACAGGTCTCCAACAAGGTCCTACAGAGCTCCTACAGGTCTCCAACATGGCTCCTACAGAGCTACAGGTCTCCTACAGGTCTCCAACAGGTCTCCAACAGGGCTCTCCTACAGGGCTCCTACAGGTCTCCTACAGGGCTCCTACATCTCCTCATAACACTAGTAAAAAACACGATCAGACTTCTTGGGGGCTCTGAAAGGGGGGCCGTCTGTCTGCAGGACTCATTTTGAACCTGATGTGTCTCCTCAGGGCTGAACTCTGACCCAGCAGCAGATTCTGGTCTGCAGGAGACCTGGTCCTAGTCCCTGAGGCGTTCTGCAGACCTGGTGATGGTCTGGTAACCCAGTGATGGTGGCGGCATCGGAGAGCAGAAACAGGAAAAGCTTCAAAATAAAAGCACCTCCAGTGGAGTAAAAGTAGAAGTCAGAGGTACTTTTACTTCACTGCAGTAACGGAGTGAAACAGGTGATACACGAGCTGCTCTGACGCTGGTTTAACGTCTGTTTGTTCTTTAAAAATCATTTCTTTCAATTAAAAAGTCTTTCTGATTTATTTCTGTTTGCAGCTACATTTTAACTGCCAATAAAAAACATTTTTCATGTAAACACTCGTTCTGCTGCTTCTCTTTGAGATCCCTTTACATATCTGATATGAACACACCAATCAATCTATCAATCAGTCAAATAATTACTGGAGAAAATAATCAGCAGATTGATCCGTGATGAAAACATGACAACAGTTTGATAGGAAAGCTTCACTCAACTGTTAGAATAAAAAAAAAACAACAAAATTCAACCAAGCACCGAGTACTTTTACTTTAATACCTGAAGTACTTTTTACTGTGTTTACTCCGACTTTTAGTGTGGAAGAAAAAAAATCATTCCTTTCCCTTTATGTGTTTAAATAAAGTTTTGCAGGTTTGAATGTCTGCAGCTTTATTTCATTTTCTCTGAGGAAATCTGATCAAATCCAATCATTTGTTTCTGAATCTTTAAACATTTCAGGAACATTTCAAAATAAAATGCTACACTTGCCATTTTATTTTTGAAATTTTGAGTTGGAGAAATTCACCTGCCAGTCACGTGACCGTGAGGACTGTCATGTGACTGGCATTCATTCGAAGGAGGAGATGAGAGTTGTGTTCGGTGGTCCTCGGAGCTCGTTCAAAGACCTCAGGAGCTCGTTCAGGACCTCCAACATATTTTAGGGAGTACTTCAAGGACTGAGGGACCTTCTCAGAGGTGGTTTCTCCTTTAAAGAGCGCTGTTTTACTCAGATACCCTGGGATTATTTTACGTTATTATCAGGAACATCTGAAAACCTCAAAGAGCCCTGGAAATCATGATGAATAATCCAGGGGTTCCAGAACTTCTGGATTATTCTGTTTTCATGGACCTGCAGGAACTCGTACATCAGACTTTTTAGCTGTTTTTAAAAACATCAGAAAATAAAGTTTGTTTGTTTTTTTTATACAGGAAATTTTCTTTTTTTTTTAAACCAACTTTCTTTTCTTGTGAAACTTGCTTCCGTCTCTGACCAGTTAGCAGAACCAGCACAAACCGGTCTGGACTGGTCTCTACAGCTGCAGCAGGTGTGGCCGCAGAGCGTCCTGCTCCCTGATTGGCTCCTTGCTGGCGTCCACGTGGACCTTCATGTGCACGTCTCTGGAGCGTTTCTCCTGGTAGCTCTTGCCGCAGAGCCGGCAACTGTACGGCTTCTCGCCGCTGTGCGTCAGCAGGTGCTTCTTCAGGTCATTCTTGGTGACGAAGGCCTTCCAGCACAGGTGGCAGCTGAACGCGCGTTCCTTCCTGTGGAAGCGCAGGTGCGTCTCCAGGTAACCTTTGGTGCTGAAGCTCTTACCGCAGAGGCTGCAGCTGAACGGCTTCTCGCCCGTGTGGATCCTCTTGTGGACTTCGAGGACGTGGACGGAGGCGAGGCTCTTCCCGCACGTCTCGCAGGAGACGCGGTTGGCCGGTTTGTCTCCTGTGTGGTTCCTGATGTGCGTGGTGAGAGCGCCATTATCGATGAACGTCTTCCCGCAGAACTCGCATATGTACGGTCGCTCCCCGCTGTGGATCCTCTTGTGGCGCCGCAGAGCGCCAGGCCGTGGAAAGGACTTCCCGCAGATGGTGCAGCGGTATGGTTTGACGCCGGTGTGACTCCTCATGTGGGTCTCGATGTTCTGGTAGGTTTTACCGCAGATGTGGCAGATTTTGCCGGCATCTCTGTGACTCTGCAGGTGCTCCATCAGCGTCTCCGATGGCGGCAGACTTTCACCGCAGACGCCGCAGACGGACTCTGCCGAGTGACACCTGGCGTGTTTCCTCAAACTTCCTTTACTCTGAAAAGACTCGCCACAGACTTTACAGCATGGCGTCATCGGAGAGGATGTCCTGGCGTTCTCTGTGTCAGATGTCAGGATCTGAGAGTCCGTCAAGGGTTCTCCATCCTTGCCATCGTGGACCTCTAATGAGTGACTCCTTCTGTGAGTCTTCAAAGCGCTGCTCTCGATGAAGGTCTTGCCGCAGTGGTTGCAGACATGTGGTCGCTCGCCGCTGTGGATCTTCTTGTGGCGCCTCAGCGCGCCGAGCCGGGGGAAGCGTTTGCCGCAGACGAAGCAGCGGTACGGTTTGAGGCCCGTGTGGCTCCGCATGTGCGTCTCCATGTTCTGGAAAGTCTTCCCGCAGATGCTGCAGGTCCCGCCGGTCTCTCTGTGCGACTGCAGGTGCGTCAGCAGAGTGTCAGGTGAGTCAAGCTGCTGTCCACAGACGCCGCACATGCTCCGTGGCTCCCTGCAGTGGGTTTCGGCGTGTTTCCTCAGGAAGCCTCGGCTGTGGAATGAATCACCGCAGACTCTGCAGCAGAGCGCCACTGCCTTCAGACCCGACGTTGGTCCTTCTCTCTTTGGTTTCAGTGAGTCCGGCTGACGGTCCTCACTCCCGCCTTCTTCCTCGCTGTGGTCTCCCTCGCCGGGCTCATGGATCTTCAGATGGTCGTGGAGCAGCTCGCTCTGGGCGAAGGTGAGTCCGCAGACGGGGCAGGCGTCGGCCGTCCTCCTGCTGTGGATCTTCTTGTGGCGCCTCAGCGCTCCGGGTCGGGGGAAGCTCTTTCTGCAGACGTCGCAGCTGAACGGTTTGACTCCGGTGTGGCTCCTCATGTGCGTCTCCATGTTCTGAAACATCTTCCCGCAGACCTTGCAGGTCCCGCTGCCACTGATGGTTTCTCTGTGAGATCTCAGGTGGTCTGACAAATTGTCTGAGGACTCGAAGCCCTGCCCGCAGACGCCGCAGAGGCGCTCGGGGGCGTCTGAGTGCGTTTCCACGTGTTTCACCAGATTCCCTCGGTGGCGGAAACTTTTTCCACAGATGACACAGCGCTGTTTCGCCGACCGGACCAATGATGCTGCCCGCTGTCTCCGCCCACTGGACCTCCTTTCTCTGTTCCTGGCATCTGTCTTTTTAATGAGTGAGTTATCGCTGCCTCTCCAGTGGTCATCACTTTCATCTGCAGAGATGATGTCTGAGGAGGCGGGGCTGGGTGGGGCTGAAGGCATGTGGGTGGAGTCTGACAGTGGGTGGAGGTTTTCATCAGCAGTGACCTTACAGAGAGCGGATGTGTCTGAAAGAGAGAAAAAAAACATCATCAGTTCATGAAGCTTTAAGGAAAGCGCTAATGTCCTAAAAACAGGAAGTGATGCAGCTAAACATGGAAACACAGACATCCGATTTTTTCCCTGCCCCTGAACACAACATGCGTCCGTAGATCACAGGAAACACACGTTCTTTAAGTTTTTATTTGTTTCACACACACACACACACACACCTGTAAGTCACATCTGTCCCGTTACTCAGAGTTTGAGCAGCAGCTGATGTTAACAGACCAATCACAGCTCTGAGTCTCTCTGACATTCATCGCACAGTCAGGTGGGAACGTGCACCTCCTCGTGTCGCCACCAGATGTCAGTGTTTCCTTTGAAACTAAGATGAATGTTTCTGTGATGGAGGGTCAGGACCACAGCAGGTTAAAAAACAGAAGTTTACGGTGAGCTGAGATTAATGTCGCAGATTTACGAGGAAGAAAACTTTGAAAAATATATTTTTTATTCAATGCAGCGCTCTACTTCAGTTTGTAAGGTGTTGGAAAGAAACAGAAAGATATTTGACCTCCAGGGATCCATAACTCATAAGAAAGCTGGACAGTTTTAGATTTTGATAAAGAGTGCGGACACAGATTATTCCTTGTTCTCTGACCCTTTATAAAATATTCTAAATACATAAACTGTGCCTGAACTAACATGTGACTTTATTAATGAGCCAATGGTGTTGGTGCACAGCAGAGTTTGAGGCTTCAGACAGACCTGTGAAGGTGGAGGGAAGTGCAGACGAACAGAATCAGAATAAAATGAACAAACATTAATAACCTCAGTTTGTTTTCTGGTTTTGGGAAAAAACCCTGATGAACCAAACGTTCCACACTGGATGAAATAAAAAAAGTCAAAGCTTCAGACAGAAAGAAGATCAGATAAACTGAAGATCTGAAAAGATTTGGAGACTTTTGGAACTTTGTGAAATGATTCGGTCTAACAGAGCTCGAATCTTCTCAGTGTTTGCTTTGTTTGTTTGGAAACGACAAAATGATTTTTCCCTCTTCTTTAACAGCAGTCCGTAAACGTTGGAAAACTACCACTGGAGGTTTACCAGCGTTTTCCCGGTCCCAGCTGTTCTGAGACATGTTCCTGCCATCAAATTCAAAATGAGCTCATATTTTTCAAGAAACAGTAAAATGTCTCAGTTTAATCATGAGAGTATTTATTTATTGTGAGTAAAATAGGATTTATTCGCTGCATTCTGTTTTTCTTTGCGTATTACGCAGCGTCACAGCTCTCTGTATTTCTGCTGTTAATGTTTTTAAGACATGAATAAAGTTACAGTTGGAAACCTGAGCATCCTTAGTGTTTTTGTAACGTGAGTCACGTGGTGTTGATTCAGCGCTCGGTGGGCGGAGCCTAAGCCCTGTATGAAGCTGTGCTGTCACTCTGAGCATGTGCAGGAAGCAGGAGCGTTTAAACTTCATTCTGGGACCTTGAGGACAAACTTTGTGAATTATTTTAAATGAAAGTTGGTGTTGTGAAATAGCTGCCCGGAGGCGTTACAAAGATGGCTGCCGAGCACTCAGACTCTGTCTTCAAACTGAGAAAATGACTCGTTTTAAACCGCAGAAGAAGAAAAACACACGTTTCTCCTGGTGACGTCACTGAGGCTGATTACCAGGTTTTATAAAAAATAAAAAAGGAAGGAAAACTTCTCTCTTTAGGAGATTATAATTCAGGTCCAGGTCCTGGTCCTGGACCAGAACTGATCTGCTGTAAATAAAAGCTCCTGTGACCTCATCTCTTCGTCGTGATCAATACATCTGATCACTAATCGAACAGACTCTTTCCTCAGCAGCCACAGCCTCCAATCACCTGATCGATCAGCTGCAGGCCGCTCATTGGTTTCTGGTCACCTAGCAACAGCCTCCAGCGTGGCGGTGCGGTTCCGAGGGGCTCACCTGTCCGGTTCAGGAGGACCACCGGGCTCAGCAGCGCCTCGAGCCGCCGCAGCTGCCGCCGGGACTCCTCCAGCTCGCGCTCCAGCAGCCCGACGATCCGCTGCGCCGCCGCCGCAAGCCGATCCGCGAGCAGCGGCCGCAGCAGCTGCAGCGGGCGGCCCGGGGCTCCGGGGGACCCGGACCCGGCGCTCCGCTGCTCCAGCGCGCTCAGCACCTCCTCCGCGACCCGGACCAGCAGCTCCCTCACCGAGTCCACCAGGGTCCGGAGCCCGCAGCGCGGCGGGGCTTCTATCAGAGACATCCCGGTCCAGGGCTCCGAGCGCCGGCCAGCAGGAAGGAAAACAAGCCGGGATGATCCGCTCTGTGCCGGGTCAGCGAGCCGGAGTCCGCCCCCTGCTGGAGCGGAGGAAACACCGGGCCTGCAGCCCAGGAAGTAGTCTGAGCCCTCAGAGCAGAAACTGTGAAAACAGGATAAACGACTGAGAGCTGCACACCAGGAGCCCCCACAGAAATCTTACCTGTGGTCAGTTTCAGATCCACCTGTGGCCACAGGCACTGATTCACCTTTAAAATACTTTGTGAGGTCAGAATATAAAGAGTAAAGCATTAACCACCATCAGCATCACACAGGGCAGGGAGGGGCACGGAGGAAGGAGGAGACCCTCACGGAGCTGAACAGACTCTACCTGCAGATTGTGACAGGTGTTCACACCTAAAGGAGCTTTAGTCTCATTATCAAAGATGAATGCTTTGAGTTCTTTAATGATTTTAAATGCAGTTTTTAATTTGAGGAAAATTCATATTCAGGCAGTTAAACGTCAGATATTTAATGTGACAGCTTACCTGCTGATGGAGCGACCTGCCACAGGTGTGAACGCTGCATTTAACTGTGTGTTGTTAATAAAGATTTGAACACGTGATGAATGTAAAACTTACAGCTGAGTCTGTGTCGCTGTGAGGCGAGAGGACGAAGGCCGGGAGGCGCAACACAAGAAAATTCAACAGAAAAGTTCTAAAATGAGTGAAAACAGATCAGAAATGTCACTGATTTTTTTGCTGGATTTATTTTTGGTATTATTTGGGATTTTGTCCGTTTTTTTCCTCCGTCGTGTCGCGGCGGTTTCACCTTCAGCTTCTCCAGCCTGAAACAAAGTATGACGGCCACATGAAGGAAGAATATTTGAGTGTATGAATCTTTTGTGATGTCTCAGGTTTTTCCTGGTCGCTCTGATCTCCACGCTGGGTTCATGCACGGACAGAGAAAACATCCATTTCAGAAACTCATCGACACTCGGGAGAAGTTCGACTCGGAGGGCCGTCTTCATTCCTGAAATGCTCCTTCAGTCTGAAGCTGAGCGCCAAAGCTTCTTCTGCACATGCTCAGTAGGACTGTGTCTGCGGATGGTTTCGCCTCAGTGCAGGTCGTTTATTTTAAACATAAAACTGATTTAGAGGCGTAAACGTGAATCACTGAGCTGACTTCACAGGGAACAGCTGCTGCACAGCGCCGGGCGGAGCGGTTAGAAAAATCGAAGCTTTTCAGTGACATTTACAGGACGCAGCTCATCAGTAAAGCTTCCTGTTTGTCTAAAAGGTCTGTTTTATGTGTTAATATCAGACACCAACAGGATGTGTGATGGTCTCTATCAGAATATTTGACCTGAAGCCACACAGTCCAATCAGCTGACTCTAACACAGGCCACATGACTAAACAGCAGTAATGTGATTACTCTGAGACAGAGGCTTCGTCTTCACGCCCTGACATCTTTCAGTAAACTACGTTTCACAGTCTGGTTCTTACGTTTCAGGTCGCTGAGTCGCCGCGCGCTGCCCTCAGACAGGAAGTACTCTGAAAATCAGCAGCGTGTGTTTAAAGTTTCCGAGCAGAAAAACCTCTGATTATTAACTCAGATTATTTCTGTGATTACTGATGTGGAGGAAGTCAGGGTTCAGCTGGGACCTGCAGACCAGGATCACCCAGGAATCAGATTTCATTACACCTCACCAAACTCGTCTTATGAAAAAGAAAAAGATTTCTATTTTGAATCGAATCAAACTTTACATGTGAGAGTGTGAAGGCGGCGCGTCACAGGACGTCATGTGTTACATCATCATTTCATTTTTAAATATGAGGCTGCGGCTGCACCAGCAGAAATTCACCAACACACCTGTGACAGCTCACACACCTGGACAGAGCAGAGTGGCACACACACACGGAGTGATGGCGAGCTCCACCGATTCAGCCTCTCAGTGTTTCAGGCCGAGCTGCCGCTTAGACTTCAACTTTCAGCCTCATCTGTTTCACTCGCTCCCTCTCCTAAACCTGTCCTTGTTATCCATCATCACCTGCGACCACACACACACAGAGGCTGCATGCACTCAGGTGTGTCCTCACTTTACACAAACAGACCAAAGTTTCTGCAGAGGCACAAATCACACACTGAACTGCTGCTTCAGATGAACACCAATCAGAAGCACTTCATCCAACCGCGCAGGAACAATTTGGTGACAACCTGAGCATCTCCCAGTGTGATGGAGCTCAACTGCACCTGGCCGGAGTGATCACTGGACCATGGACAGGAAACCCCCCCCATCTTAATCCCATCCAGAATCTCTGGTCAGTCCTTAAAGAGCAGCAGCTTGGAGCTCTGACAGGGTAGGATCAGATCTCCATCAGTCAGGGTTTGGCCCAGAAGCTGATGTCCAGCAGAAGATATGAAGAAGGTGAACACTGTAAACACGACTCTTTGCATTCGGTAAGTCTTATGAAATGTTTCTGATTGTTCTTCACTGTAAGGAACCATCTGAATCAGACCTGAAGCAGCAGTTTAGTGTGTGAAACACTGAGTTTGTGCGTCTGCAGAAACTTTTGGACAGTAGATCTGTTTCACTGAGCAGAGCTCACCCTGCAGTGATTCTTTAAACATCCTGTTTTTCCTTCTTCTAATGAGCTCTGAGTTAAACTGTGGTAACAGCAGGTTTACCTCATTAGTTTGCAGGTTTCCAGCATCACTTTCACTAATAATCTCCAGACTTAGCGTCTCCCATCAGCAGCTCTGTGCTCGACTGTCCTTTGGAAAAGGTGTTTGTGATGAGATGACTGCAGACAGCCTGTCTGGGATGAACCATCTCTGATGAAGTGGGGGTGTTTGGAGAGTGAAACCTGCAGATTAACAGATGTGCTGATTGAGTTTAATCAGCCCAGCGAAGCTCCTGATTCTCCCTCCGCCCTGCCTCTGCATCCTCTGACGGCCTGAAACCACCTGAGCACGCTCAGTCTAACACACGGTGAACACCTGCCTGAGTGACTCTCTGAAAACAGGAAACGTTAACGTGCAGAAAGGAGACGCTGAGGACGAAACCCAAAGTCAGACTCAGAACACAAACACAGTTTATTGCTCACAGCGAATGCTCAGAGCTCCTCCTCCGACTCTCCTCACCTGCTGGAGGAGTGACACATCCACTCGTCTTTAACTCGGTCACCTGAGCGCTCTGCTTGACTCCGAGTGCAACGCAGCAGACAAACTCACCGACAGGAAACGGGGGCAAGAAAGTAAAAAAGTAAAAAGATTCATTTCCTTTTAGTTTCTTGGTGGGGCGGGAGAGTCTGGTTTAAAAAGAAAAGAGAGATTCTCAGTTATTGTTACGCACTTAAATAAAACATAGAGAGGAAATGTTTTGGCTTTAAATGTTTTACATATCTTTACATTTTTACAACTTTTTTTTAAAATAAAGTTTTCTAGTTTAAAATGCTCCTTTTTCTTACAAAGTTACATCAGATTTTTAAAACGTGTCGGAGAAAATGGTTCAATGGTAACAATTACACCAAAAAATCATAATCAGCATTATTTGGATTTGGTATTTGGATTTTTTTTTCATTTAACACGATTATTTGTTAACTAAACAAACGTGCAGTTATTGAACTTTAATAAAACGGGTCTTAGTAGAGGAGGAGAAGGACACTCAGACTAGCGGCTGTTTCTGACCGGCCCGTCTCCAGTGTGGGATCTCTGAGGCGGCCGAGGGGCTGAACAGGAGCGTGGCGGGCTCTCCGTCAGCTGCAAAGCCGACGACCAGCTGTCACACGATCGAGAGAGACCCTGAACGCTCCAGAACTCTTTCAGCTGAACTAAATGGTGAGTGAGTTTGAACTTCAGGGTGAAACCACTGAAGAGGAGCACTTGATTTATGACAAGAAAAAACGAGAGCTCTGCAGTAACACGTTTAACCCGATGGTCTTATTTTTCTAACTGTTGGAAGCTGAAATCATCAATGAGATTAAATTTAATTAAATTTACTCTCCACACCCCGATGGTCACACGTGAGAAGATTCAAACAGGAAATATCTGACACTTTATTTCAGTCAGTTCGTCTGTAAACTGTTACAAATCTGGTGTCTACAGTCGGAAAACGACCAAGAGATTCGATTCTCTCTCAGACACTTCCTGTCACCTTTCAGCTCTCAGTGCTGTGAACACGTTTCAGTCAGAGGTCCATAGAGCGATGGTGAGGCGGCACTGTGCTCCTACAGCTGGATGAATCCTGAGTAGAAGCTGTCCGTCCTCTGAGGCTCCTCGCCGTACTCTGGCTCCGCCCTCACGTCCTCCCGCCCGGCTAAGTGGACTTTGAGGTGGCCGTTGAGTGAGCGTTTGGCCTGGAAGCTCTTCCCGCAGACCCTGCAGCTGTACGGTTTCTCCCCAGTGTGGATCAGCATGTGTCTCTTCAGGTCCACGTCCTGCATGAAGCCCTTCCCGCACACCTGACACAGGAAGCGGCGCTCCTTGTTGTGGAAGCGAACATGCGTGTCCAGAGTCTGTTTCTGGGTGAAGCCCTTCCCGCACAGGCTGCAGGAGAACGCCCGCTCACCTGTGTGGATCTTCAAGTGTGTCTTCAGGTTGCCACTCTGGTTGAAGGCCTTCCCGCAGAAGCTGCAGCTGTAGGGTTTCTCGCCAGTGTGGATCCTCAGGTGCATCTGCAGCGCCGACTGGCCCGGGAAGCACTTCCCACAGATGCTGCAGGTGCCTCCGGCCTCACGGTGTGAGTGCAGGTGAGCAGCGAGGCTGTCGGCGGACTCGTAATGGTGTCCACAGAGGCCGCAGCAGCAGTCCGGGTCCTGCAGGTGAGTCTCCACGTGTTTCACTAGGAGGGTCTTCCTGTCGAAGGCGTCCCCGCACACTTTGCAGCGAAAGGACGGCGCCGAGCTGCGGCTCTTCTTTGTTTTGAGGCCGGCGTCCTCCTGATGAGTCGCCATGTGTCGCCGCAGGCTGTTCCGCTTGCTGAACTGCTCACCGCAGACACTGCAGGTGTGCACCGCCGCACTGCCATGCTCCTCCATGTGGCGCTCCAGTGAGCTCATGTGACAGAAGGCACGGCTGCACTCTTTGCATTTGAAGGGTTTCTCTGCGGCGTGGACGCGCAGGTGCGACGTCAGGTTGCCCTTCTGACTGAACTTTTTGCCGCACACGTTGCAGCTGTGTGGTTTCTCTCCCGTGTGCAGCCGCACGTGCATTTCCTGCGCCAGGATGGAGTGGAATGTTTTCCCGCAGAAGGAGCACGTTTTGCAGTTGTCCTGGTGCATCTGCAGGTGAGTCTTCAGGCCATCGGCCGAGTCCAGGTGCGCGCCGCAGTAACCGCAGCGGCAGTCTGGGTCGCTGGCGCAGGCGTGCAGGACATGTTTGAGCAGGAAGCCTTTCCCCTGCAGGGCGCGCCGGCACACGTGGCAGCTGAAGCTCTGAGCTGGACTCAAGCGCCTCCGTTTACTCCTGACGCAGAGCGGCGGCCGGCCACGCCTCTTCCTCCTTAGAGGTCTGAGAGTCCGACTGCGCTCAGTCCAATCGCTGTCCGGGTCTCCGTCGCTGCTCGCAGAGAGGGGAGGGTGATGGGACGGCGAGGGGGAAGGAGGCGACGGTGGGCAGGAAGTGCCGCTGCCGTCGTGGTCTTCGGGGTCGGACTGGTTCTGGTCTGCGGGGTCGTTTGTGTCGTACAGCGTCACGGACTGCAGAGGATCTGAGGAGGAAACAACATGTGATCAGCACACCGGAGACACACCTGGTGACATCTGAGTGAGTACAGCTCTGTGGGTCAGATCTGAAGGGTTTCGTTTGCTCCTTTTAGTTTTTGGTCCTAATCAGGAGAGGATTCACAGCAGGTAAATGGTCTGGTACTTATATAGTACTCAAAGCACTTCATGCTACAGGCCACATTCACCCAGTCACACACATTCATACAGCGCTTTTATCTACACTTAAGTGCTTAGCTAACATTCACACACAAACTCAATGTGGGGTTCAGTATCTTGCGACCCACTCTACCCACTGAGCCACAGCCGCCCAAACACACATGTTAAAATCCACATGTGAAGTCAGCGGACTCCCGGTATAAATAAACGGGCGTACTCTGCCTCCTGCTTGCTGGGCTGAGACAACCCTAACTGCCTGTAAAGACGCTGGCACGATGAAAACGATGTGATGAGATAAAATCTAAAGGTGGTGCAAACATTTCACCTGTGACTCTCTCAGGTGTGTCACTGGTTAAATGGTTAAAATGACCGGCAGCTTGTTACTGGCTGGACTGGATCCAGTATAAATAATGAATCTGTGCTCAGGTTCTCCGGCCGGCCTGGAAGGTACTTTAGTCATTTTTGTGATCTTGAATTCCCAGTGTGTGTGTGTATCGAGATGTTTTTGGATCCATTTCTTCAGAGGCTGCTTCTGAAAAAAAGAACATGCACTTAAAGAGTTACCTGGCTGAAGTCATGGCTCCCCCGGTGGTACAAACTGGTATTACGTGAGAGTGCAGCTCAGCTCAGGACCTCTAACCCTGAGCCTAATGCCTGTTTCTGCACATTCTGTTGGTGCTTTAGCTGAATTTAAATTCTCTGTGCTCTTCCTGTGTCTCATCCTCTCAGTGCCGCTCGTTTTTATTAACAAAAGGAGCCGGTGCTGCTTTCAGCTTTGAGTCCAGAATCGTGAGCTTTGAGCGTGCGAACTGAACACAGGAAGTCTTTGAAATGTTTGCAGTGTTTGGTGCGACCCTTTAATGGTGGAGCATCTTTAAAGTTTCTGACTGAACCTGCTGTGACCTTCTTCAGACTGTTTCTAAGAGACCAATCACTGATTATCTTTCATACTTACAGAGCAGTGAACAGATTAATCGACTCATAGTGACGGTCCCGTAATGTTCTGATTCACTTACCTGCACGCCGCTCATCAGACAGTTTAGTCTCAGCCGTCCTCCGATTGGCTGTGGGGATGATCGAGGCGTTTCCTGTGTGTGGATGAGAC
>VUQI01048991.1:3576-17578 GCA_015106735.1 Paratilapia polleni | reverse complement strand
TTGGAGAGTCGTTTTTGGCCTCTGCCAGACTGTAGCTTTGTTGTTCCCAATGTCTGCTGCTTGACCTTGTTCTTATGAACCGCCGTCTTAGAAATTTTAAGGATGGAAGCAACCCGACGCTCACTGTAGCCCTCTGCCAGTAAAGCCAGAATTGAACCCTTCTTTTCCTCACACAAAACTTTTCTTTTCATTTCTTTTGGCATGGTCAATAGTTATTTTTTTATTCCAGTTACTTTTGATGTACTACTAGCACTATTTTTGCCATCCAATTGGTCCTATTGCAAGAGGATAGTGATGACCACAGCAATGGTTTTTATACTTTTCCTCGTTAAATAAGATATGGTTCAGGTGATCACCTCATCAGTACCTTATTAGGTAGAAACAGGTGTGCTTGTGTTGAAATTCAAGAGACACTGGAATGGAATGACTGTCATATATGTAGAGATGGTGATTTCTGATAAATTTGCAGTGGTCTCTTAATTTTTTCCAGAGCTGTATGTAGGAATGTGTTTTCTGAGGTGATTTAAATGAAGTCACTGATTCTGTGAGCCATGTCTCTTCAGCCAGAGCTAAGGGGCCCTGATGGCGAAAGCAGGACAACCTTTAGATTAACATTTCAGATTTGGAACAGCCAGGCTCCTCCTGAGGATCTGAGGCTGTGAAAGGGCTCATATGGGGGTCAACATTTCTGCTATGTAGCTTAGAGTCACACTCAAATGTGCTTTAAAAGTGATCACTTAAGTGTACATGATTTCTAATTTATAGAAATTGAGTTGAAGATACTTTTGTACCATCCAACAGTTTGCATCAATGAGACAGTCTAAAACACTGGGCTTTTTCAGTCACTTGGTGCTGTCTGTATAGCAGTGAAAAGATATAAATATATATATAAAGATAAAAATAAGGAGGATCTAAAATCGAACTGTGTGGTACACCACAGGTAATGTGAGCTGTGGATGATGAAAAATTACTTTAAAGTGAGCAAGCAGGTTATTTTTATAAACCAACTAACTGCAGTATCCTTGATGCCAACCTATTATTCAAAATGGCTAATTAAAATAGCATAATCTACTTATGCTACTTATGCCTAAAAGACTCAAAATTGCACTCACGTCAGTGGTTAACTTGAGGACAGTAGTTTCAGTGTGAAGTTCTAAAGCCTGACTGAAATCTCTCATATTCTATTATGATGCATTAAAGTGAATATGAGCTGGGTAGGCACCGCATTTCTAAAAAAAATTGAACTTTATAAATTGTCTTAAAATTGTTAAGAACAGATGGATCAAGGTTAAGTTTCTTTCAGAGACATCAGCCACTTTGAGGAATTTCACCTTTAGGGTTGTAACTAATCCCGAACCAATTAGATCTTGTGGCTCTGAGTAGGATTTGGATATAATCCCTCATCTTTTTTCCGTCCATTGCAATGACCTGACAACAGAGAATAACTTAATCATAAGACTTACTTTAGCAAGCAATTAGCTCACTTTACAGGCGATCCCATTTTCACATTGTCCAGGGTTGGGGGTGCAGTGGTTAGCAGAATTGTGGGTTTGAACCGCTTGGTCAGATGAAGACTTTCTGTGTTTGCCATTTGCATGTTCTCCTTGTGTCTGTGTGTATCCTCTTAGTTGGATAATCAGTTGAGAAGATGGATGGATGCATTAGCATCAGAATCCGTCTTTCACTTTTGAAGGTGGAGAATCTTACAAAATAAATGAATTTAGTAAGGAGGAAGTACTTAAGATCGCCTACTTTAAGAGTGCTGAACCAAAATGATAATGACAGTTCACTGAGGTAGTTGGGTTAGACTGACATGCTTGTTACCTGGTAGTTGTTAGTCTATTCAGACTAAGTTCATTTCTTATTGGCATTGCTACATCATGGCTACCTTTAAATGTATTTATTAGGACAAACCCCTTGAGATATCTCATTTTCATAGAGGTCCAAAGGCATACAGGTGTTTGACTTAAAGTCCGCCCTGGTGGACAGAGGAAAAGAAATTACAAAAAAATGTGTCATTGTCCAAAACTTATGGACCTAACTGTATCATAAGCACTACTTACAGATGACAGAATAAATAAATAATAAAAATACAATCATCAATGCAGCAACATACACATAGACATCAGGCAACCAATAACAACAAACATTACAACAAAAACTAGCCAGTTTCCAATAACAGATGACCAATATGGTGTGATGGATCATCAAATATAATCAGGTATAATCATCAGGTATAAAAATAAAGTATAAGCAGAAACAGTAAGTATAAACGGCGAGAGCTTCATTGATAGCAGGAGCTATCAGTCGCTCTCAAAGTAGATTCATTCTTAAACGTACAGTCATGTGAAGCAAAGTTTTCACAGGATTGTTTGGAGTCTTGTGAAAAACCGAGTACACCCCATGATTTAGTAGCTTGCAGAACCAATGTTAGCAGCAACCTGAAGTAAAGTACTTGAAGTGCAGCCTGTATTCAACAGTTTTATCCTTAAAAGCACTGGAAAAATGTAGTTTCATGCTTCATTGATCATCATGCACTGCAAGTGTTTCATAATGAAGACATAATGAAAAAAAAACTGGCTAAATACAAATGAAACATACCTTCATGTGAAAAAGAAAGTTTTCACAGGACTGTGTGCAGACACCCACAATTCATTAACTTGTAGAACCGCATATAGCGGCAATAACTCAAAGTGATAATTTTCTGTATGACTTTATCAGTCTCTCATAACGCTGTGGAGGAACTGTGGCCCACTCTTCTTTACTGCGTTGCTTCAGTTCATTGAGGTTTCCAGGCATTTATATATGCACAGCTCTCTTAAGGTCCTGCCAAAGCATTTCAACTGGGTTGAGGTCTGGACTTTGACTGGGCCATTGCAACACCTACAACCATTCTGTTGTAGAGTTGCTGCTGTACTTGGGATCATTGTCCTGCTGCATGAACCAATTTTGGCCAAGCTTAAGCTGTCAGACATATTTGACTCTAGAATTCTTTGGTACACAGAGGAGTTCATGGTCGACTCAATGACTGCACAGTATCCATGTCTTGTTCCTGCAAAATGAGCCCAAATCATCAACCCTCCACCACTGTTCTTGACGGTTGCTATGAGATGTTTGTGTTGATATGCTATGTTTGTTTTTTCTCCTAATGTGGTGCTGTGCATTACAGCCAAACATCTCTACTTTGGTCTCGTCTGTCCAAAGGACATTGTTCCAGAAGTCTTATAATTTGTTCAGATGCAACTTTGCAAACCTAAGCTGTGCTGCCATGTTCTTTTTAGAGAGAGGAGTATTTCTCCTGCCAACTCTTCCAAACAAGCAATACTTGTTCAGTTTTTTTCCAATTGCACTGTAATGAACTTTAACATTTAAATATTACATATTAACTGAGGCCTGTAGAGTCTGAGATGTAGCTTTTGGATTTTTTGCAGTCTGAGCATTGCAAGGTCTGACCTCGGGGTGATTTTGCTGTGACGTTCACTCCTGGGAAGATTGTGTTAAGATTGTGCATTGTGTTAACACCTGAATGCTCCAGATCCTGCCAGAACTTCTGCCTTTACATAGGTGATCACACTTGCAAATGATCAATAAATCAAGTACTTACAAGCACCTGGCTGATACTTACCCTCTGAATTCCTATGGAAGCATAAAGGGTGTAACGGTTTTTTCACAGGACTGCATAGAGTCCTGTGAAAACTTTTCTTTCTATAAGTTATGAAGTGATATTAACAGGTAAACTCTCCCAGTTTATTGGCGTTAAACACAATGAAGGGTAAAATCTGCATTTTAATTTCAGAATAACCAGTTGTAGTTCCAAGAGTGAAGTTGTATTGTATTGGCTTTCAAATAAATAAACAATGGTTTTCCAACTAGAAGAAGCCTTGAACCGTCCTAACTAACAAAGCCCTAACTTTAATCCTGAACTTTCAGGTTTGGTTGGCAAATGTGCAAGAGTCGTTAAAGTGCTGCCTGGAAAGCAAAACTCGGGGCGGGAAGACCCATTACGCGCTAGTTTGCACTTCTTGCCGTACGTCACTTCCTCCCTCCTCTCTCGCTTCCATCTTGCTCCCCGCATGTGTTTGCTGTTAGTTTACAGGTCAGTCAGGTGCTTTAAATACATTCTTCTCTGCTCTGTTTTCCGCTGATCCGACGGCAAGAGGTAAACGAAAGCCTTTTCTGACTAGATGGCTGAAATCTGCCGCGGTGTGAAGCTAACCGTACTGACGGGCTTGTGTGGCAGTGTGAGAGGTTGTGAGTGACAGGCCGACAATTTCCCAGTTAGCTTAGAAGCTAGCTGAAGTTAGCCTGCAAGTTCTGGCACAAAAGCTAAACCACACTTCGTTTTGGTTCAGGGTTCGTCAGCTAAACCCGACCTGATGTTACCGGCGGTACTTTTGACTTAGGTTGTTTGGGCTGTTTTATAGCCTTTTGTTGTGTCTTCGCTTGTTCACACTACAGGGTGTGGGGAAAAGCGTTAGCTAATTAACCTGTTAAATAAGCAGCACAGACTGTGACGCTGACAGCTCCTTTCTGGCTTTTTAAAATGTCTGCTTGCTGTTTTGAATATCTTATTTTACCGCTCATTACCACACCCACACCCTCCTTGCTTGTGTGTATTTTCTCGTGTGTTGTTAAAGTTGGTTTTCCGTAATTTCCCCTCGTTACCTTACGCGTATATATTGTGTAACATTAAGAGTTTTGAGTCATTAGCCAAGTTGCACAAGGGAAAAGTAGTTACGGATGTAAAGCGTGGTTCTGTGATATGTGATAGAAGCAGTTGGTCACGTGGTTATTCGTACTGCATTAAAGGCCATCAGCAGGTGTGAATGTAATGAAAAGACTACATATGTGATATGACAGTTGCGTAAAATGGCGAATTTGTTCTTGTAAAACATGTATGGCTGTGTGTATACACTGCTTAGTTTTATTAAAGGGTTTTAAAGCTTACAAAGGCGCACGAACAAAAAACTGGGAAAACAACTAGAACACAATGACGAATGACAACAAAATAACTAGTTCTATAGGACTCATTTTTATTTAGAATAACACCATTGTCTGTGTGTGTGTTTGGCCTCCTTTAATTTATGCTGTCATAAGGTAGGGGTCAGCTACACAAGTGGAAGTGCTTGCTTACTAATTGTCATGAAGGTAGACAGATAGCCCTAGAACATTGGCCAGTGTGCTCGCAGCCTCCAGTCAACACATAGAAGAACCAAACTACACTCAATGTGTGCCAGTCACTAAATGCACTAGCATGAGTTAATTTGTAAACAGCAGACTAGCAAGTAACCGGATTAGTTCAGTTTTTTTAAACCAAGTCGAATGTTAAGACAAAACGATACTTCAGTTCATGTCCTGGCCAGATAGCCCTTTACCTCATGTCATTTCCCTGCTCTGTTTTCCAGTTTTACCACTCTGTCTGCACTGTCTATGTAATAAAGGGGAAAATGTCCCCCCTAAAATTACTAATAATATTTGTACTGGTGGAGATGGGTACAAAGGTGTCACTTTCAATGCACTGTTGTCTGAGGGTATTACTTTCTTAGCTGCATGTTGTGCTTTGTGTCTTGGTGCCTGCTTTGGGTGGATTTATAGCAACCAAAATGTTAATTAAATTAATTGCTTAACTTGTTTTGCTTTCTTGACCTTTTGTTTTTGAACATTTACATAAAAAAAAATAAAATGTGACACTGACATAATCATACGCAACTTTCTTGTTTGTTTTTTCCAGATGAAAGAAGCAATTATGAATCAAGAAAAACTTGCAAAACTACAAGCACAAGTCCGCATCGGTGGAAAGGTAACATAAGTAAAACAAATGCAATTTCACATGAAAAATGGCTACATTTTTGCAAAGTATTTTGTTAGTGCATTAAGACGTACACAGTTTCAAATGTTATGCTTTGTCTTTTCTAAAAATGTGAATATATAAATGTAAAACCTGAGCTCAGGCAGCTGAAATCTCTATAGCTAGTTTCTATGACAACCAGCAGTTTGATCTATAGTTTTGTTGCATAGCAGCAGTAATTTTAGTCAAAAGTGTGTGCAGTACATCAATAGACTAAAAACATCCTCCCTCTTTTGGGCTTAAAGTCCCTTATCCAGCTTGCAGGTTATGTTGGCTACAGAAACTGGTGCAGAAACATGTTTGCATGAATGTCCCCATAGGGAACAGCTCGCAGAAAGAAGAAGGTGGTCCACAGAACAGCAACGGCAGATGACAAGAAGCTCCAGTTCTCCTTAAAGAAACTTGGTGTGAACAACATCTCTGGTATTGAGGAGGTGGGCATAAATCACCTTTGATTTGTCACTTTAATTGTGATTTTTACATGAATCTGTGCCGGTACTGTCTGTCGTTTTGTCACTGAGAGTGCATACATGTTTTGATCTGTTCCAGGTCAACATGTTTACAAATCAAGGAACAGTCATCCATTTCAACAATCCCAAAGTGCAGGCCTCCCTTGCAGCCAACACCTTCACCATCACTGGCCACGCTGAGACCAAGCAGCTGACCGAGATGCTGCCAGGCATCCTGAACCAGCTGGGAGCAGACAGCTTGACGAGCCTTAGGAGACTCGCCGAGGCTCTGCCCAAACAGGGTCTGTAGCCTCGAGTTATAATGTAACATACAGTATGCCACACTCTGGGATTCCGAGCTGCGTTTTGTGTTTAGTAAAACTTTAGCCACTTTCAGACATGCACTCCTTTCTGCTAACCTGACTGCATTTTAACACGTCGGCTTTATGTCTGTATGTACACCCTTTTTTTTGTAAAAGTTGAGATGTTAAACTTACTTTAAGGATGGGCATGATGGCACCTGGTAGGACATAACGCACTGCTACCACCAAAAGGTAGTAATGCATAGAAACTGTAAGCCAACCAACAGAAATGGAAGAAGAATCCGACATTGAGTCTATACATCATGTGGCATGGTTAGATTAGATGTCACTGTACCTTAAGAAAAATAAAAAGCCAAACACTTCTGGAGCAGTGATAAAGATCCATGCGAAAGTCTTTAAATAAATAAATGAAAATGAGGTCCAGTGCAAACTGTGCCAGGTAAAGCTAGCCTGTCACAGCTCTGCCAGAACTATTTAGTCATTTGAGAGCAGATTTGGGTGGGAGCAAGTGGTACATTGAAGAGTATTTGTGTGAAATGCCCATTCCTAAAACTTACTAGGTCAGACCTAGTGTACGTGTATCATTTTCAACGTGGCACAAGTCTGAATGCACATGCAAGATTACAGGTTCACATGTTTCCTGCATCTTGAGTTACTTAGCAAATTCAATGACAAAACTTTAACAGCAGATGAAGTCATTATTTTGCTTCCAGCTGTTTCAGCTGTTACAGTAAAATGAGAGCCACTGGCATTTACACGTTGCACAACAGCGGTAACTTAATTTATTATATTATACCCAATACGAGGACAGGATTGATCAGGATAACTGCATGTGACACTGTGTACTTCAGGCAGGTGAGTTGTTACACAGTCCGTTTATAACCTTCAGCAGTGAGATTAGTTTACTGAAGTATGATTGGATGCATTCCCATAACTACACACAGGATGTGGCCTCTAATTATTTTAAGTAACTACTGAAATATAATCGCATTATATTTCACTTGTACCATCAAATTTCAGTCATAATACGCAATATCGCGCTAGTACTCTGGCTAGTTCGGTCAGTGTCTTTGTAAGGTCTCAATGAAGCCACGGGGAACATCAGCGTTAAAGTGGCCCATGTCTAAATGACAGAATGCTGTCACTTTAATAGATTGATGAAACCAGCAGTGTTTGAAAAGGGCTTTGGTTTAGTTTCTGGCCACTTCGAGCTTCTCACACATCTTTTCTCTTCTTACAGCTGCAGATGGAAAAGCGCCGATTGCAGCAGTAGAAGAAGAAGATGACGTTCCAGGTGAGTGATTTTTAAAATGTCTTATCCAAGCGTCCGAGCAGTTTTCTCCACCATTCAAAATAAAAGATCAGCTCAACATTTCTCGAAAAATCAGTTTACCTTGCGTTAAACTGCTTTTGTGGTCTTATTTGGAAATCCTCCTTTACACTTGTCATTTGTTGCCGCAGGATTTTTCTTTCTTTCTTTCAGCTAAAAATCCGTGGCAGGTTTGCTTTTCTTTTGGCTCGTAAAAAGGGGTCATACGAAGGGGACTAATCAGTTACTTTTGACAGTGGTGCAGTGCTGGGTTTTGTGTTTGAATCTCATGTTCTTTGTTTATAAGATTGTAAGATTCAGTTTGCTTTTCTTTGTGAAGAAAATGGACCGAGCACATGAGGTTGCCATTACAATATTCTCAGCTTTTTTCCCAGGACTTCTCTCCCTCCAGCCCGAGCTCTCACTAACGTAGCAAACGATTGCATATGTACTCAGCAATTGCAGCAGTTGAAGCCTGATGGCTCAGGAGTTAACATCCATTGCCATCACATTGTTATTGGAGTTAAGGTTCCTCTTTGTTCTCCCACTGAAGGAACATGTTTACTCAGACCTTTTGAATTGTTTCCATTTGAACCCTCGACCCTTTGAGCTTTGACTTGGATAGGTGGATTTCTCACATTTCATGGGGGTAATTGAAGCCAACTTTTTGATGCTCTTTGCCATCATTTTAACAGCTGCTTTCAGTAGTTGTGAGGGCCTCATATGTCGAGCACATTGCACTTGGTGTAGGGAGTGGGAGATATGAGCAAGAGAATTGCATTACGCCGAGTATCATGTTTCACATAAACACACTTTTCCTGAATTGTTCTCCAGCACCTTTGAGTCATTTGTGCAGATGGGTATGCATTTACTTTCTTCCCCAATCAATCAATTTAATGTCTAATCTTTTGTTTCAGATCTGGTGGAGAATTTCGATGAGGCATCCAAAGATGAGGCCAACTAGAGGGAACGGGACTCCGCAGTGTGTCAAAACTTGACAGGACCATGTGGGGCACAAGATGTTGTAATGTCAATTTCAAGAGGTGGAAAGTTTAACATTTAAAGTACCTGAGAAGATGAAAAAATGTGTCAACTTTGTGGCTTGCGAGCATTCTGTAATATGTGCAACACCTGAACAAAGTACTTGCATACTCTTAAGTGAATTATTTTTGAGTTTTTTTTTTTTTGTTTTGTTTTTTTTTTAGAGTAGTACTCTGTATTAAAACTGGGGTAGCAGTATTTAAGTGAAAGGTATTTTAGTACTCATTCCACCTCCTCTTTGCCACCAAGACTCCCCAAATGCTTGTTGTGCTGTGTGGTCAGTATGTCCAGTTAAGAGTGAGAGATTGTGTATAAAAATGTGGTGTTAAAGGCTCACGTTGTCCTTCTGTTTCCACCATGTTACTGACCCTTAAATCTGTGGCCTCCCTAAAAACCACCATATCTGGAATAAACCTTTGCTACTGTCAAATAGCTAAAATTTGTGTTGTTTTTTTTTGTTTTTTTTCCTCCCTCAAGTACAAATTCCACAGCTGAAACACTGCAGCTGCTCCTCTGTAGATTTGGTAAGAATGCCAAGAATTGTGCAGGTTTATCTTGTAAGATTGTTTACCTCACAACACGGCTTAGTTACTGGAGCCCTAAGTGTATTGAAATAAAAACTTTTTTTTTTTCATTAGTGAAAAACATCACTACGGTTAGGGCATTTGCAGATATAGTGTAACGTCTGCAAATGCTAATGCTACTCTCAGGGAAATGCAAAGTATTAAGTAAAACTTTGAGAAGTTAAGTGAATAAATATGAAATGTATACTTTGTGACAGCATTTGATCACATTTCTTTAGTTGAACAAAAAAACATAACAGTTTGACAGGCATAAAATAGTGTTTTTGCACCAACAAGGTGATTCCCAAAGAGCTATTAGCTGAAAACTTTACATATCTTGGCATGGTGTGCAGTGTGTCCTTAAAAAGACACTGCACTAAAAGAAGAAGTGCCAGGCCTAAGAAAAACTTATCTGCATCAGATGAACAGTATCTGAAAGTCACGCCCTTAAGAAACAAGAAAAATATCCAGCAAAGACCTGACACAGGACCTGAGAGATGCATCTGCCCCTTCAGTTGATCCATCTACTGTTCACTGAAGCTTCATCAGAAATGGTCTCAGTTGAAGGGTGGCTGTCAAGAAGCCATTCTTAAAGGGAAACGGGGAGAAAAGACTGAGGTATGCCAAATTACACAAGAACTGGACTGAAAATCAGTTGCAACAGGTCTTACGGCATGATGAATCCAAAATTGAAATTTTGGGTTCAAATCGTCATCAGTATGCACAGAGGAGGTCAGGAGAGAGGTACAACAGTGAGTGTCTACAGCCATCTGTAAAACACGATGGAAGCTCTGTCATGCCATCTCAGACTCTATAACAGCTCTGTTAGCATGTCAAATGTTAAAGTTTATAACTGTACAATTAGACAAAAACTGAACAACCAAGTGTGGCTTGTTTGGAAGGGTTGCCAGGAGAAAGCCTTTTCTCTCTAAAAGAACATGGCAGCACAGCTTAGGTTTGCAGAGTTGCATCTGACCAAACCACAAGACTTCTGGTACAATGTCCTTTGGATAAACAAGACCAAAGTGGAGATGTTTGGCCATAATGCACAGCACCACATTTGAAGAAAACCAAACACAGAATATCAGCACAAACACCTCATACCAACTGTCAAGCACGGTGGTGGAGGGGTGATGATTTTGGCTTGTTTTACAGCCACAGGACCTGGGCACCTTGCAGTCATTGAGTCGACCATGAACTCCTTTGTATACCAAAGTATTCTAGAGTCAAATGTGAAGACAACTGTCCGACAGTTAAAGCTTGGCCGAAACTGGGTCACACAACAGTACAGTGATCCCACCACAGCTGCAAATCTACAACAGAAAGGCTGAAAAAGGAAAGAATCAAGGTGTTGCAATGGTCCAGTCAAAGTCCAGACCTCAAGCTGACTGAAATGCTGTGATGTGACCTTAAGAGAGCTGTGCATAAACAAATGCCCGCAAACCTCAATTACTGAAGCAATGCTGTAAAGAAGAGTGGACCAAAATTCCTCCACAACAATGTGAGAGACTGATAATCATACAGAAAACGATTACTTCAACTTATTGTTGCTAAAAGTGGTTCTACAAGCTATTGAATGATGGGATGTGCTTAGTTTTGTTGTGCTGTGTGGTCAGTATGCAGTCCTGTGAAAACTCCTTTTCACGTGACTGTTTCATTTGTATTTAGACAGTTTTTTTTCCCCATAATCTCTCATTTGAAATGAAACAGTTGCCTGTTTTTCAGTGCAGTATGCTCACTGAAGCATGAAACTACACTTTTCCAGTGCTTATAAAGATAAAATTGTTGAATACAAGCTTTGCTTCCTGTCCTATCTGCAATATTGTTTAAAAAGAATAATTTACCCCAAGAAGTTGATACTGCTGGATGCTTTTTAAAAAGTTTGATCTTTTAGTTGAACAGCTTAATTTCATTGACTATAAACACTGATCTTGCACATCATAAATATCTGTATGAAATATGACTGATACTCTAGACCAAGACAAGTTTTTTTTTTTTTTTTTTAAACGTTTCACCACATTTTATAACTGGTAATAAACACAAGTATTTTCATACAAACAGCACCATAGTATCTTTGTGGGACATTTAATTGCAGTGTGAGGTCTTTTAAAATTCACAACACATCTGAACATTTGTATGACTACACAAAGAAACAAACTGACTTCATAACAGTTTAAATTATTAAAATTAATTCAATACAACCAACACAAAAGATCTTCAGTAAACGGACAAACAGCTCAACAGCATCATAAAATCTCACAGTCTGTTCTGAGACCAGACAACATGAAAACGTTAGGCAATCCAACATATTACAATAAAATTCTCTGACTCTTAAAAACAGTTTGTAAGAGAGGATAATAGGTTAGTTTTAAAACACAAAGATGGGCAAACGATGTTAAATTACTTCAAGATAAAAAGAAAACTCCTCGCTTGTTTAAAGGAAAATCAAGTCCACTCTGCACTGCTCGTTCGGCAGCATATTTCAGGTGGAGTGCAGTGCATGCTGGGTTGTAGTGAAGAACTTAGCATGCTCTTTGAAAACCAGTCAGTGTACATTGATTTGATCTGCTACTCCACAATCAATGTAAAAAAAAAAAGAAAGAAAAAAGTGCAGAGCATAACAGCTTCAAAGAGGCTTAAAACTGAAATTTCACACACCACAAACCTTAAATTGCATCATGAATAATATGAAGCGACACTGATGAAACATCTCTTGAGGGAACAAAATACTCCTGTAGGCTGACAGACTGGCCATGCCACACGACTGTCCGGCGCACAGCAGCCTCCCTCCAGTATTTGTTCTCCTTAGCAGTTCACTCTCTGATTCCCATCAGTAACTTTAGTAAATGTGCCTCCATCACCTGTTGAACTACACAGAGAAACATGCACTGTGTTATTTAAATGAACTGTAGGATTTCTGGTAACAAATCCTGATTACCAGGATGGTTTAAGCATTAAAAGTGAAAATTAAGAACAATATTTACATTCCCATGTGACCATTCTTCACTCCAAGAAAGGAGAGAGTGGGAAACTGGCAGGAAAAAGCAAGTTTGTGTTTATCTTAGTACAACTCTTTCACTTTCTTGGAAACAGCAGCGCTGTCAACAAATTCTCTCTTGCTCAAATCAAGTATGACAGGACAAACGTCAGTACAATTTCCAATTTTTGGCTTCAGCAGCAGGACAAAATCTAATTTTTGCTAAGTTCATGTCATGACTGAATGATTCATTGTAGAAAAATGAAACACATTTTTATTTAACAGATCTAATCTCACTGCCATCCTACCAATAACGTACTGAGCTCTTACTGAGAGAAAATTTGTGTATATAAATTCAGGCATTCCCCCAGAAAAATCCTCTGCAAACTATGCTGCAGATATGGAACAACACAGTTCTGTTGAAGCTTCTCAGCACACAGTGGATGAAAGAAGAGAAACACCGGGGAGTTTATTTCCCCACTTCCAGCATAAAGAGAAAATAAGGTAGGCTACACCACTGTCACAGCACAGCAATCATGGTTAACTTTGTTTATATATAATCTAGTCGACTGTAACTGCTAAACAGATATCAGCTTCTACTTCTTCTTCCATCCTTTAGGGTTCGCCACAGCAGATCATCTGCCTCCATCTCACCCTATCCCTAAGATCCTCCTCTGTCACCCCAACCCTCTGCATGTCCTCCTTCACTACATCCATGAATCTTCTCGGTAGTCTTCCTCTTTTCCTCCTGCCTGGCAGCTCCATCTTCAACAACCTTTGTTCAATGTATCCACTATCCCTGCTCTGTCCATGTCCAAACCATCTCAGCCTTGCCTCTCTAACTTTGTCTCCAAACTGCTCAACCTGAGCTGTCCCTCTGATGTACTCATTTCTAATCTTGTCCATCTTGGTCACTCCCAGTGAAATATCTTCAGCACTGCCCCCTTCAGCTCGGCCTCCTGTTTTTTTTTTTTGTTACTGCCACCGTCTCCAAACCATACTCCACAGCAGGTCTCACTACGATCTTGTAGACCTTCCCTTTCACTCTTGCTGCTATCCTTCTGTCACAAATCACCCCTGACACTTGTCTCCATCCACTCCACCCTGCCTACACCCTCTTCTTCACCTCTCTTGTGCACTGTCTGCTGCTTTGGATGGTTGACCCCAGGTATTTAAACTCATCCACCTTCAGCACCTCTGCTCCTTACAGCTTCACCGTCACACCTGCTTCCCTCTCATTCATACACATGTATTCTTTCTTTCTTCTACTGACTTTCATTCCTCTTTTCTCCAAAGCATACCTCCACCTCTCTAAGCTCTTTCTACCTGCATCCTACTCTCACTACAGATATCAGCTGAACAGGTAAAATCATATTAAGTCATAATATTGCCTGGTCCTTTATTCCTTTTTTTTTTTTTTTTTTTTTTTTATTTTTTTTTTTTTTTTTTTTTTTTTTTTTTTTTTTTTTTTTTTTTTTTTTTTAATAAAAAA
>VUQI01048968.1:0-21553 GCA_015106735.1 Paratilapia polleni | reverse complement strand
AACATTTTTTTTAAATCAAAAAAAAAAAAAAAAAAACTACCATTTTTTGTGTCTTGCTGACAGCCTGACTGTCTCTTTATTTTCTTTGTGAACCCACACAGCAGCAGAGTTGAAAAGACATTTCAGGACATTTTGCTGTTCGTTCTTTTTTCTGTTGCTTTCTTTTTTTCACAGTAGCAGTCATTACAGGAGGCCTGAGCTGCAGCAGGAGGTCAAAACAAGAAAGAAGGGGGGGGACGAAAGGAAAAAGAGAACAAAGTAGTAGTTTATAAACTATCCCCCAACCTCCCTTTGGGTTAAATTGCTTAGACTACTGTGCAGTTTATGACTTTAGCCATGTGCACTGGAAAAACGTTTCATTTCTCTACATTGTTCACACAGGTTTGAACCTAAATATAGTGCCGGTCAGGCCAGGCTGTCCAAACATGTCCGGTGTTGTCTGGAAATGAACATGATGTGTTCGAATGCAAAGCTGAAGCTCCTATAAATGTAGTTTGTTGTGAATTGTGTGAACCTCCTACGTTCACACAATGGTGCAGTTAGTCTGAATGGGACTAAATGCATTGCAGCACATTTCTCAATTATGGGGGCACATTTTCACCAAGGCAAGACGTAAGCAGTTTCAAGGCGTGCTGGCACAGCTGGGGTTTTTTTTTCCTGTGCGACTCGATCACTGTAAAAATCTTTTGATGATGTGCACAAACTGCAATAAGAGCCTCCTGCTGCTGCTCTTCATCTAACTGTCTCTCTGCAGCTTTCTCTCAAGTCCTTGCTTGCAATACTTAAAGCTGATCTGCTTATATAATCACTTCAAATATATCCAAATCTTTTTATTATCTTAGACTATTTTTGTTGAACAATAGCTTCACAAACAAAGCTCCGCTAATCTTGCCGTCTTTAGTCTCCTGCATGACCGCACATGTGTTGAGGTAATCAGTTTAATGCAAGATGTGGCTTCAGTTGCAGGAGAAGTGACGCTAGAGAGGCAACAAGCTGCAAACTAAAAGGGGTAAATATGGCAAAAAGCACTAGACTCTTTAATCTTTAAAAAAAAAGTGGAAAGTGAAGAAAGGTTACAGAGATAGTTCAGCTCTAACTTGCTCTCTGGAAAGGTTTTCCTGCAGAACAAGCACTCTTGATTCAGGATTTACAACAGCCCTCTCCTCCACGCTAGGTGTTCCCATGTGAAATGTGAGCACAAGCATTGATCAGGATGGAGTTGGAGGGCTTGGGGGCACCTGACACTGCCCCGGCAGATCTTTTTAACGCCGCATATCGAGTTACAAAGGCAGAGGACATATGAGAAAGCCATCTCTTATGCTTGTCAGGCAGAGGAAAGCAGCTCAAAGGCCAGGAAGGCGTCTTTTAATAATAGATCCATGCACAGAGGTGGGGAGAATCACTCCTGAAGGGGACGTAATCTTTCCCCTGATCTGAAACCAAGGCCATCAAACTGAACAGTAACAGCACCACAGCTCAGAAAAATTAGACTTCTTCATAAATGCACAGCCTCTTCCTTCCCCCTGTGACACCCAGTAAAAATCAGCATGTTAATTAAGCGATGAATATTTGAACAGACTGATTACCCAGAACAGGCTGCAGCAGGTTTAAAGGACCACAAAGGAGAAATGTGTCTGAGAAACATGGGATCCTCTGCACCTGCACAGAAACACTGAGGGGTTTTCCAAATAAATCCTATTGTCAGTTCCCGCTGAGGAACCTGTGAAGGGAAGAGATCCAAGTTCATCCACACACCTGTCTCCATAGAAGATTCTCTATATTTTGGGGGGTTATTTATGAGCATTTTCTTGCTAGTAAAGTGACAAATAGAGTTAAGCTTGAAAATGTTTATCACTAACTTTAATTTCTGTTGGGGAATCAGCTACAGACCTCTTCTTTAACCTCTTAACATGCACCAGGTTGCTTGAGAACCACTTGGGGGTAGCCAAGTGTTAGGGTTCACCATATGCTAATGCCTCAGTCACCCACCAGATGGCGAGTGGTTGGTGGAGGTTGCTGGCTTCCGCTAGGTGAACTCAGCCGCAACGAGGGTGCTGCACCAAAAACCTACTTGTGATTGATTTGGTCACTAGGACATTTCAAACATAATCTTCTTTCTGCAGTGAGAAAGGGCAAGTTTGGTATCTTTGATGGTTAGGATTTCAATCCGAATATGAGATTAATGCAGAGAACTTCAATGCATAACATTTTGTCCAAAACTTTCATAGAAACAAAAGTTAGTTGTAGTGAGTGTATCCAATGTGTTCCTACTCTACAGCATCAAACACTGCGTGTCGTTTGCCACGTCTTTTGACACAAAGGCCACTTCTCTAGATTGCCAGAGATAATGGTCTTTTTTTTTTTTTTTTTTAAATAGCGACAAAGCCCGTATGTAGAGGTTGGAGGGTTTGTGGTAGTCAGGTTATCACCTTGGTTCATGTCCTGGTTGGGAGCTTCTTAGTTTGCACTTTGAATCACTTTCCTCATCAGGTTTTGGCACCAAGAACTAGTCAATTAATTTAATCACATTAGCCTTGTATGTTGAAAAATTATGTTTACCTAAAGCATGATGCCCTGGGGTCCTTTACAAGCATATCATGAAAATATCATGAAATTGATCTATCACTTCTGTTTTGTTGGTCATTTTTGTTTTTTCCTAGATGTAAACAAATGTTGAAACTAATGTTTGGACGTGATATCTGACCTCAGTTTATGAGTAAAGCTCATCTGATCATGAAATAATCATTTGTGTTGGCAAAAGCTGCTTTTTCTCTTTTAATATGAGAAGAATTAGTGGTTTTGGTGGTGACTTGTTAAATGTAATCTTCTTTTTATGATGAATATAACAAAGTTTGGCAAGAAACATTTCACTGTTTGCTCATCTGTCTGAGCTATTGTTGTTTTTCAGTTTGTATTTCTGTCATTTTTTGATTTCTTTCTCATCTGCCTGCCTCATATTCACTTCTTTTCTCTGTCTGTCTCTCTCTGCTACCTGTCAGTATTATCATCCACCCTGCTCCTCCTCTCCCCCTCTTTCACTGCCTCTCTCCCGTTGAAGCTCTTGGAAGTGGAGCTCATTTATCTGACAGCCGCTCGGTCAGCTGTCAGCTCCGTCTGTCCGTGTGCTCCGGGGGCTTCCTGTGCCTCGTCACTATCTCATACTGTTCGAGCGCTTCAGTCTCTTGTGGAGCCGAGCGTTTTCTATTTTTAGTGCAGAATCATGTTGTTAGTTAATAAGCTGGAAAACACATCCAAAACCAGACTGGAAACAGGAGC
This sequence comes from Paratilapia polleni, assembly GCA_015106735.1. Taxonomy (NCBI): domain Eukaryota; kingdom Metazoa; phylum Chordata; class Actinopteri; order Cichliformes; family Cichlidae; genus Paratilapia; species Paratilapia polleni. The sequence goes on along the minus strand of VUQI01048968.1, from coordinate 18,277 downwards.
TACATGAAGAAATGGTGCATCAGTTTTTCTGCTTCTGTTAGCATTCAGGCTTTTCTTTGAAACAACAACATGATTCAAAGTTATTTTATAGCTTTTTAGACCATACTGCTCTCTTGCTATCAGTAATGGAGTGCCTCAGGGATCTAGTCTTGGTCCTCTAACCCAGGCAGTGACTCATCATTGTTGCTTTCCAGTTATCAATTATTAATCAAAGAAGACTCATTAGAAATTCAGAAGAGACTAAGTACACCTTTTCAAATGTAATTTCAACAAAAACCTTGCACGTATTGTGCACCGTTTATACTGTAAACTCCCTCCAAGGTAGCTTTTTTCATTTCCCTTTATGTACTTTTGTGACTTTCTAGTTGTTTTTATAAACTGACATGATTGTATCAATCTTGCAATTGAAGTGCCCTCCAAAACAAAAGCACAGTAAAGCTGATGGTTTTTCTTTATTATAGGTAATGTTATTTAAGATAGAAAATGCAAAGCAGCATCATTTACTAAAATTAAGTCCAGAAAACCACAAAATACCCTCAAAAGCAAAGCAGAGAAGTTTTAAATATATCTAAATTCAACTGAGTCTACCTGACTCCAGCTGGAGCTGAAACAACAGCTGACAGTGTCCTTGAGCAAGACTCTGACCACTGACCTCCATCTGGTGTAGACTGAGCATGTGGTACATATCTGAGAGCTGGATGACACTTATCTTTTTCCAGAAAAAGAAATCTAGTATTGTTTAATTCCTTTTAAGTTGCCTGTTGCACTCACTGGCCTCCCAATCTTTCTTATGATCTTATGAAGCACCAAGTCCTTCCTGTCATGCCTCCTGCTTTAATCCTTTCCGGCTTAAAACAACACGCCTCTCCTACATTTATAGGAGCTTCAGCTTTGCATTCGAACACATCATGTTCATTTCCAGACAACACCGGACATGTTTGGACAGCCTGGCCTGACCGGCACTATATTTAGGTTCAAACCTGTGTGAAGCCTGAGTCAGCAGACGGAGGACGTCACAGTGAAAGGCCAAAGTGCTTGTCAAGCAGGTGTTAGAGAGAAAATAAATTATGGTCTCAGTTTGGTTTGAAAAGACTGACCTGAACATTGTAGGTTATTCAGGTTAATTAACTTTATGGCACACCTGTAATCTATAATAGAAAAGACAGAGGAGATAAAGAAGTTTAAAATAGGTTATTGTAATTACTGGAAATTACATGGCTGTGGGATTATAAGGTTAAAGGATTTTGTTTTAGCACAAGATGTAAAATAAATCAGATACACAGATTATTACAACAAGCAAAAACAAGGCTTCTGCAGGGTTCACCAAATTAAATTTAGGACTTCAGTATTTATTGTATTTAACTGCGTTCTTAAAGGTTAAACCAGTAGGAAAAATTAGCCCTGCAGTTATTCATTAAGTTCATGAATTTTATTAATGCTTACATTTTTGCAGCTATTTACAACAGTAGTTTCTAAAAACAAAACAAAAAAAATCACTCAAAATTAACAGGACCTGGACCCAGATTAGTGTTACTTTTAATAAAAATTTTCTTTAATTATCCATCCATCTTCTTCCACTCATCCTATTCAGGGTCGCAGGTGGGGGTGGGAGCCAATTCCAGCTGCCATAGGGTGAGAGGTGGGGTACACCCTGGACAGGTTGCCAGTCTGTCGCAGGGCTAACACAGAACCATTCATGCTCACAGCAGCCAATTTATAATCACCAATTAAGCTAACTCCACGTCTTTGGACTGTGGGAGGAAGCCAGACTACCCAGAGAGAACATGCAAACTCCACACAGAAAGGCCCTGGCCAGATGGTGGATTCGAACTCAGGACCTTCTTGCCGTGAGGCAACAGCGCTAACCACCGCGCCACGCTTTCCGTTAATTAAATCCATTTAAATATTTATAAGGAAACTTTATTCTCCATGAAGTCCCCATTTATGTGAAGATGGTGCATATCTAAGCAGAATATTTCAGATGTCTTTTTCCCCATCAACATTTTCTAGTTCTTCCAAGGGAATCCTGAGCTACTCACCGGCAGGATGTATAAACTCTGGGGCTGGGGGGTGTAAAATAATGCTGTTTTGTTAAAGCGGCTGGTGTGTCTCTTCTATGTACAACAAGTGCTTTGTTGGAAGTGCAGGTGCCCTGAGTTTATACCCCCCAAATTGTCATTTATGATTGCGAAGGGTTACTGCGGTGAAGGGGCGCATTTTAACTGAAACAACAATCTCTTCCTAAACATAACCCCTTTTCATGCCAAAATTTAACAAGTAGTTGTTGGTGCACAAACCTAACTGAGTAGTTTTTAGCAACTAAACCTAGCCAAGTAGCCTTTATTGACTAAACCTAACCAAGAACTTCATAGTACCTTAATCTCCCCAAGTAGTTATTGATACCTAAACTTAATAGAGTAGTTTTTAGTACCCAAACCTAATTAAGCAGTTTATAAAGCCTAAATCTGACCAAGTGGTTTTTAGTACTGAAATCTAACCGAGTGTTTCTTTAGCACTCAAACGTAACAGAGTGTTTTTTTTTTTTTATTACCCAAACCTAACCAAGTGGTTTTTAGTAACTAATCCTAACCAAGTTGTTTTTAGTACCTAAACCTAACCAAGAGGTTTTTAGTACGGAAACCTAACCGAGTGTTTTTTTAGTACCCAAACCTATCCGAGAGGTTTTCAGTACCCAAAGCTAACCAAGAATTTTTTGTGACTAAACCTGAACAAGTCATCGTCGGTACTTAAACTTAACCAGTGAGTGAGAGCAAACATAAAAAGCACGTGAAAATTAAACTGAACAATGAGTAAAAAAATGTTAAAAGTTCAACCCACAAAGGTCCAAATGGGATGTGACCCATGGTCTTCTGGATGAAGAAACTGATTTTGGCTGCTTGTATCTCCAATCTCATTCTTTTGGTCATTACCCAGAGCTCATGACCATCGGTGAGAGATGGAGCATACAGCATCTGGTAGAGCTGACTCTCTTATTACACAAGTAAAATAATTGGAAATGCACCAATAAAAACTGTTTATATGTAGTACTGATGATATTGTCTTTTATATTAACTCTGAAATAACTCTGTCAGTTGTAGTTCCAGAAAGCTATAAGACCTGTAAAATGAAGCCTCTGGGCCTTCTTCTAGCATTTGATATCAATTATTAATCAATTACTGGTAAGAAATGAATAATTAATTACTTCAGTGGTTTTCAATGGAAACCACTTTCCAGTAGCAGCACTGTGAGGGGTTTTACTTTACCCTGATTACATGTCGGAGATTTGGTTTCATCTGAGCTGAAGTGAAGCTCCTGCAGCTCTTCATCTCACCATTTCCTCTTTTTTTCACTCCACTCTGCAATATGATCCCAACAAAACTGATCCGACAATTTTTATCAGCAGTTACAGACACACGAATTACATGCTGTAGACACGCTCATATATTGAATTAAAAGTCAATAAGACGTCAGCACATTTGATTTTTTCCCCTTTTTTTTTGGTATCTAGAGACTGCAACCCTTCTCTTATGGTTGCGGGAAAGGCTTTATTTATTCTGAAGTATTATGATGCTTAGGCTTCAAAGACTTGTATCTGATATCAGTACACACAGACACAAAGGGAGACTCGAAGAAGTTTTGTTTGTCTTTCTTTTTACATATTTAGTGTAATTTAATGCAATTTATTTTCTCCAGAACGGTTACTTTTGGGGGTAGTAAAAGGCAGCTCATGTGTTATATTTAATTTATATAATACAAAGAATTTACTTTTCTCTTGTATTTACTGTAAGCTTTGATTCAAATGCTTAGTTTAGTTGCACTGAGCTGAAAAATATTGGTTTTAATGGTTTCAGTAACATTGTTTGCAGCTATCAGTTATTTTTGTTGCTGATCAATCAATTAATCAATCAGCTGATCTCTATAAATATCCAGCAGACATAGTTGAAACATCAACGTTATCTATTACTATTTGTTTGTTTTAGTATAAGACCATTTACCTATTTGGTTTTTAAATGACCTTTGGAGCTGAAAACTGAAGCCAAAGCTTAAGTGCCAAGAACTGCAGTTTCTCTAGTGGCCACTTGAGGCTGGCTCCTAAAGTGAGTCAGTCCCCATAGACTCCCATGTTAAAATGTCCAACTTTAGAGCAGAAATAAACACGTTTACAGCCTGCTACAAAAAATGTTTTTGCCCTCTATGGAACGTTTCACCCTTCATAACAACTCTGCAGCGGGTGAATTATTTTTACAGCTCATCTGTCTGGTACAGTTAGTGGTGCGGTGAACGCAGGCAGCTGTAGTTGGTTGTGTTTGTGCTGTTGGTGCCTTTTGGAGCATTTTTAATGGAATTATCTGACAAATATTATGGCTTGCTGTGTGGTACAGACCATCCAAGAAGTCTGTGCTCCAGTTTTGTTGAGTGAAGCTCTGGTATTTTATTAGTCCATCACTTAGCGTTAATTAGCAGATATGTGTGTCTGTGTATTACACCTTATGGATGCATCTTGCTAACGAAGCTATCTAGCATTAGCTGATAGCTTAGAACTCCATTTTCTTGTCCAAATATGGAAAGCAAATCAGAGTCCAAAGCCAGTGGGTATTTTATATACAGTCTTTCTCACTACCACAGACAAGTATTTTCCAGGTGTCTTTTTTTATAAAATATAGACATCACATTTATGTATATTTACATATATCTGCATATAAATTGTACGGTGTACTGATACTAATTTATGCTACAGTGGCTGTACCCATTTGCATAGCTATTTGCCTATGCAGCGCCTACAGAGAGGGGTTTGCAACCCACACAAACGTGCTTGCATGCAGGGAGAAGCGTGAAAAACCATCAAAGATCAGAAAATACAACATGAGAAGCACAGACAGCGGCTGCAGTGGACACTTTTTATTGGTTTTAACACTAGGTTTCACTTCAGCTCTTTGTATGTTGTAAATAGCTCTTCTCTGGAGAACAGCGTTGTTGAACACAACAAACTACAGACACCGCCCTGTGGTGACAGTTAACACCAACAGACGACGGCCTGCAAAGCTGCCCATAGCGATCCTACGCTGTTGGAGCCCTGACTCGTCTGGACTGTGACAACCATTGCTTTTCTGCCCCCCCAGTGTTAGCGTCATAACCCTCTGGTGCAGCCACATCCGTGTGTGTGAAAATGTCACTTATTATTAGATTAACTTTTTGCGAGTTTCTTATTCTACTCACAAGAGAGAATGTTTTGCTCGTTTTATTTTGTAGTAACTGTTAAGAGGACAATATAATATAATTCCTGTAAATAAACATCACCTTGCTTGAACGTCCAGTAGATGATGCGGTAATGTCATGATGTCGGCACAAGTTTAGAATTAGATCTATTTTTCAAAAAAGATCAACTGTGGTCTGGAATTGACAGTTAGCCGATGGTTATTCAACATCGAAATGTTTGATGGGCAGTGGAAAAAATGCCAATCCAGCTCGTTCTCCTTCCCAGGACATCAAATTATGCTGTTTTGTCAAAGTTGCTGGCATGTCGCTCCAGGTTATGGTATTAGAGACATGGGACTGCTGCTAAAGAAGCTTAAGTCTTCCTAATCTTAACCAAGTAATTTATAGAGCCTAAAGTGAGGGTAAAATGGGAAGGAAAATGAAACGAATCAGCAAGTAGAAGAAAAGCAGAACACAAAGGTTCAAATGGGACATGAACCACAAGTTTATGCCTGATAAACCTGCAGCCCCACCACCCCTCCAGCCTCTCAGCACCGACGTTGTACGTCTGTAAAATGTTATCTCTCGACAGCCAATATTGCAGCACCAAAACCAAAATGCAGCTCGTGTGTAACAGAGAAATACATGTGGCATCTGAAAAAAAAGGATATTATCTGACGCCCCAATGGGAGAACAAGTTGGCCAATCACAGCTTTGCACAGTTCTCCAAACTATCAGATTTTTTGCTGTTTCTGTTTAAAAATCAATCATTTCTGAAGAAAATTCAGATTATTTTTCTGTCAGTCAACTAAATAATTAATCAACTCATCGTTCAGCTGTAATGTGTTGCTTTTAATGTGACCATCAGTAAATTGGAAAGGAAACTGCACTGCAGAAATCTGCCTCTTACTCCTGTCATGTTGTTTTGTTAGTTTATTGTTTAGATCACATAAAGTCAGTGCTTCGGTGTTACAGCAGTGTGAGTGCAGACCAGATAATGTAGCAGCAGAGTGTCGCTTATCTTGAATCTGAATGTGAGTGACAGGGAGAGTATGAAAGAATGAAATTTGATCTTTTTGATTCAGATTAGAATGTTTTGGTGGCTAGAGACTGTGTGTGTGTGTGTGTGTCTTTAAGTGTGTAAAGCTTTGAAGCTGCAGCTGACTGACAGAGAGGCTGAATCAGTAGAAAATACTTTATTAAATTTACTCGTTGCTCTAGTGTTGGAGGTTTTCTCATAAGGAAAAGAAACATGTTTTTGGCCACATACTGTGCAATCACAAAGCTGTCTTCTCTGACTTACATAACAGCACAAAACTTGAAGTCATTTTACAATGTGAGATGGAGATATGATAACAGATGCCTTAAAAAAGCAGCAATATTGTTTTGTTCAAGACAGCGTCTTAAGAATCCTCTTTAAAATGTCAGTTTTTATGGTGCATATGATGGTAGGCTTTAAAATCTGAAATTGTCTGCATTTAAAGTAAATATGTGATTTGGTACAAAGCAAAAAGGTTCATTGTTTGCACCACAAAATTTATTAAAGTTATATACTTTTCTTTTGTTCTTAAAGGTACTTTTTGTAATTACCCTCTGCAGAATTTAATAAAAACTTTCACCACCAGGGGGCAACATTTTATTAGGGTGTGCTTCTGTTTATTTCTTTTTAACTACTCCCATTTCCTGAAGAGGCTTTGCCTTTTGTGTATAAGAATTTGTTCTTGTTGACTTACCTGGTTCAATAAAGGAGACACTGACTCACTGCACCCTCTTGTGGTACAAACTGGTATTACATGAAAGTACAGCCTGGCTCTAGTTCAACTACAGTTCATATCTTGAAAACAAGACATAGATTTTTTTGGACATAAACTAAAGCCAGTTGTTTCTTCACATTCTGTTGATGGCTTTAAAGTTAAATTTGGAAGCTTTTAAACTATTTAGTCAAATTTGTTTATTTAAAAACACAACTGTTGCCATTGCATACATTTAAACAGCACATTAGGGTCAAAATTCCCCATGAACCATCTAATTTTCACATATGAAAAAAGTTTTATATATGAGCTCCATATTTTACTTATATTAAAAAATAAAAACTTATATTTACTGGAGAATTGCAAAGATATTTACAGCAAAGTCCTGTGTAATTTGATCCTGATTATAAGGAAAATAGCTAACATGTTAGTTTCTACAGATTTTATTTACTGATCGTTTGTGTGAAATATAATTTTAAAGTGTTGCCATTTGGAAAATGTAAAAAGGGTAGGTGTAATAAGCTAAAGTTCAGCCTACAATCTTTCAGTAAATAATTTGTGTTCTTTCCATTTAATGCATATCTTTGCTTTATTTTAAGAGCAGTTCTTGTTTATTGTTTTTGTTGTGAAAAAAAGTTAAGAAATGAATGTAAATATGTTAAATACACTATATGGACAAAGGTACTTGGCTACCTACACATTACACCTACAGGAGCTGCTCAGTCATGGAAACCCATGCCATGAAGCTCCTGGCACACAGCTTTTGTGCTGATGTTAATGCCAGAGGAGGTTTGGAACTCAGCACTCGGCAGCTCCGCTCTGTAACTTTATGTAGTTTGCCACTGTTGCTGTGGTTCCTAAACGCTTCCACTTTGCAATAATACCACTTACAGTTGATGGTGGAATATCTAGGACGGAATAAATTTCCCAAACAAGCTGATTTGTTGCAACATTGCAATCCTGTTACAGTACTGCCCTCCAATTCAGTTAGCGCTTTACAGCGACCCATTCTTTCACAGATGTTTGTAAAGGCAGACTGCATGGCTCGCTGCTTGATTTTATACATCTGTAGCAATGGGACTGAAAACACTGAAGTGTTTTAACTTTGAAGTTATAAATTGAGAACTGTGGAGAGTACATTTACCGGCTTCTCCATATAGTCCAGTCTTACTTTTCCAAGGGGGGTTAAAACTGCCCTTGTTTACTTAGGCAACCTCTTGTTTATGTGTTTGTGAGTAGGTGAATGTAAAAGTCAGAAAAAAGGGGACTACATCGAAAAATAGTGTTTCTACCTGGTATATGAACCCAGATCCTCTGGTTGAAAGTCTTTTGTTTGATTTGACCACCAAACCCTCTTCTTTGTAATTTATGTCTTATTTATAGTTCCTTACTTGAAATGTGAAAACACTTATGTTATATTCTTTCATCAAATACTTGTCACCTTTGGAGTAGGGTTGTCAAAAAACGATACTAAAAAAATACAGATTTGGATTAGATACTCATCTGCAACAGTATCGACACCAACAGCCCTTCCCCTCACTAGCAGCTGAAGTAGTTGATGTTCACAACACTAATCAACACTTTATGAGGATTATAAAGAGGTCAGTAAAGCTCTCGTTTCAACAACACTGAAGTATTAAACAGTTACCATAAATGTTAACTTGGCTGGGACACAGTTTAACGTTAGCCGTTTAACTATTAGCAATTAACGGATAGCCACATTAGCCACCAGCTATCATTAAGGTAGTGGCTAGTGGCTATGGCTAATAATAAAACAATAATGTTAATGTTGGAGCAAGGCAGCAAACGTTATCAGTCCTCCCCATCTGTAATGTTAATAGGCAGTATTAATTTAATTTTAGGATAACACCATTATTTGTGTCTAAAAAGTGTTATGTTTCTCCTAAAATTCTCAGACTGAAGCTGAGAAAAGTCTACCAGCAACTAGACAGAAACAGTAGCAGCCTACTTTATCAGTATGGTGCCACTACCTCAGACAACCTGATAATCTTAAAATATTTGTTTCATATATATATATATATATATATGTATATGTACACAGTGACGTTTTTGCACTATGTCAGACAACTTTAAAAAAGCATTGTCATTGATTATTATCATTGTTATTGTTTGTATTGTTCTAATCTTTTGTTTTTTTAAATACTCTTAATTTTTTTGTCATTTCATTCACTGTGGTGTTGAAAATGGTATTGAGTATTTTCCTGGGTATCAGCATCGAGTTTGAAATTCTAGTGTCATGACAGCCCTACTGTGGAGTTATTGGCAGTCGACCTGTTCTACCATTTAATGAGTTATTGTTCCCATGAATGGCAGTGAGCAGCGCAAACATTTTTTCAAGGCTTAGTTCACATTAAATTCTGTCTGAACTGGTGTCATATGCATCTTTTGGACATAATCTAAGTATTGTAGCTCACCCTTGAGAGTTCTTAAGACCTGATTGTGCTTTATTTAATGCTTTTCTGGATATGTTAGCAATTGTATGGGAATCCCTGGTAAAGCTCATTTGGGTCATAGTGGAAAACACACAACCTTAAATATCCCCACACGTCTCCACTGGGTTGTTCCTTTTCTAGGGCTGGCAGCAAAGAAAAAAACCTCCCCTGCAAAGAACCTGAAAGGTTTCACCACAGGACAGTGCCTCACTTTGATGCCCAGAGCTTTATCTCCAAATAGAGACACATACACACACATGCACACACTGTGGTTTTTGGTCATTAAAAAGGAAAACATCTTAGTGGCTTTTGTGCCTCTTTTCAAGAAACAGAAAGTCTTGCCTGGAGCGAATTTTCCAGTCAGCTGCTTTTGTTAAAACTCAATACTTTTTAACCCTCATTTAACCGGGTTAGCTGAGTAAGAATGTATTTACAGCAGCAGCCCTCGGGGACAGGATTACTAAGAGGATGGTAACGGATTATATTTATACAGAAAGCCCTGTCACTATTTTCAGCTTTTGTTTTTACTCTTCAGCTCACATATCTCAAAAAACGTATTTGTTTTACTTTTATTTTTACACTTCTTTTATCTTTCTCTCTTTCCTCGTGAGACAATGAATGGATTCACCCCTTTAGTCCTTTACAAATGAATTTGTTTGAGCCGTTGAAGACTCAAAAATATTAAAAAACTGAAGAAGAAAGAATGCAGTCTAACGCAACAGCCCTGCAATAAATCGTACCTTCTAAAGGTTAAATCTTAGTTAGTATTACAGAAACACCTCTCTATAAATTGCACTACCTTTCAACGGCCTCCAAAAGGACGAGAGTTACATCAACACCACTCTAGGATATTGTAGAAAACTAGTCTGGGTGTAGATATGTATTGTCTCAAAGGGAAAAGAAGGGATTCTATGTTGGAAAGGGAAAAGGAAATTGATAGGATGTCTGCAAAATTTGACAATAGAGGTCAATATAGACCTTGACAGTTTGTACTAAACAAAACCCAATTGGAGACACGTTGGGTTTGGATAGGTTTTCCACATACAGCTCCGGAAAAAATTAAGAGACCACTGCAAAATTATCAGTTTCTCTGATTATGCTATTTATAGGTATATGTTTGAGTAAAATGAACATTTTTGTTTTATTCTATAAACTACTGACAATATAACTCAGCATTTATTTGCAGAAAATGAAAAATGGTCAAAATGCCAAAAAAGGTCCAGTGTTTTCAGACCTCAAATAATGCAAAAAAAAACAAGTTCATATTCATTTTTAAACAACACATTACTAATGTTTTAACTTAGGAAGTGTTCAGAAATCAATATTTGGTGGAATAACCCTGATTTACAATCACAGCTTTCATGCGTCTTGGCATGCTCTCCACCAGTCTTTCACATTGCTGTTGGGTGACTTTATGCCATTCCTGGTGCAAGAATTCAAGCAGCTCAGCTTTGTTTGATGGCTTGTGACCATCCATCTTCCTCTTGATCACATTCCAGAGGTTTTCAATGGGGTTCAGGTCTGGAGATTGGGCTGGCCATGACAAGGTCTTGATCTGGTGATCCTTCATCCACACCTTGATCGACCTAGCTGTGTGGCATGGAGCATTGTCCTGCTGGAAAAACCAATCCTCAGGGTTGGGGAACATTTTCAGAGCAGAAGGCTCTGAAGGCTCCTCATCCTTTGGTAAAATTCCACCCTCAGTAATGACGTCATACTTATCACTCAGTGGTCCATGTTTATACAGCCTGCATGAAACCCCGGGGTAAGAAATCACAGGGCAAACACTGTAGTTTTGTGATATCAACAATATCCAGTGTTCCGTAATTAAGTAGTCCCACGAAAGTCCAGTTAGATTCTTTGTGTAGTGCAGTTGTTTTTTCTTAGTCCTTATAAATTCTTTCCTGGACCTTATGATGTTTTCTATCAAGGATAAAGAAAATAAATTTTTGTTTGCTTTTGAACCTTAGATTTAGACTGGCCTGGTGAAAGGCTACCACGGGATTAAAATGGAATCCACACTGTGGAGGTGATGGCTGGGATGGTTCACTGACAAACATTATGGGAATGTCCATTTTTCTGTTCCTTGCCTTTACAGAAATATTACTCTTGAAAAACACTTTAAGATTACAATTTATTTCTATGTTATAATACAACAAAATGTTATTTGAATAATTACACCTTCTTGAGCCATCAGTTTGACAGTATTTGTTTAATCAATTATATAGAATTCCAAGCACCACAGGAGTGCCCGTCACTACAGTCAAATATAGTGAGTAAGCGCTGTGTTTTGAGGTCAAGAATATGTTTTTTGTTTTTTTGGGGGTTTTTTTACCATTTAAAATTGCCATCCCAAAATCAGTAGTTTTTGTTGAATTACCCAGAAAATATTGCAGCTTAATGCAACACATTCCATTAAGCTGCTCCATCTTTTTCTCCAGGAATAAGTATAAGCTTCCTTGGCCACAAGTGAATGCAACAACTCAGTGATTTAATTCGCACTCAGGAGACGCATGTGTTTTATGTTACCTTTGTTACTTGTTTCTCTGCAGACTGCTTATCCAGTTTGTCAATGACTCCAGTGCCCCCTCCTGGCAGGGCTACTTCTACACTGCTCTGCTCTTCGTGTGTACCTCCGTGCAGTCACTCATCCTCCAGAAGTACTTTCATGTCTGCTTTGTGTCAGGCATGCGTTTACGCACTGCCATCATTGGAGCTGTCTATAGGAAGGTAACAGGCAAACATAAATGCTCCTTCAGCACGATTTTACATTCGGTTGATAAATTTAGCCATTTTGATGAGTACCAACAGTAATGTTATTTTTTAATACTTCAAAATAAGGGGCACCTTCTTCTGCTTATCTTATTCAGAATGAGCAGAAGAAGCTGGATGGATGGACTTTGAAGTTGACTGTTATTATCTTCTTCAGTTGTCTGCATGTTTTTGCTGAAAATCTATAATTTTATACTTCAACCTTCATCTGCTCTTTCAGGCCTTGGTCATAAGCAGTGCAGCACGACGAACCTCTACAGTGGGAGAGATTGTAAACCTAATGTCAGTGGACGCTCAGCGTTTTATGGACCTGATCACATACATCAACATGATATGGTCTGCCCCTCTGCAGGTGGTGCTGGCCCTCTACTTTCTTTGGCAGGTAGGGTTATAAAGAAATAGTAAACTTTTAAGTATTTGATAGTTTTTAATATTTAATATTCAATTCAGTTTTATTTATATAGCACCAGTTCACAACAACTGTCCCCTCAAGGAGCTTTATAGTGTAAGCTACAGACCCTACAACATTAGGCTGAAACCCCAACGATCTGAGAACCCCCTATGAGCAAGCACTTGGCGACGGTGGGAAGGAAAAACCCCCCTTTAACAGGAAGAAACCTCCTCTGCTGCGACCGGTTGGGGATGAGGGGAAAAGAAGAGAGCAGAGGGAGACGGGACAAAAAACACACTGTGGGAGAGAGAGGCACAGTTTAGTAATTACAGTATTACTATTTACATACTTTAGTCGGTATTTAAAAAATAATAAAGCCATTTTGTGTTTGACTCTGTAGAAAGCTGATGAGATTAGAATGCTGAAGATTAGTGACGCTGGTGAAAATGGTTCCTCTTTGTGTTTTCATCTGTGCAGAATCTGGGCCCGTCTGTGCTGGCCGGAGTAGCTGTGATGGTTCTGATGGTTCCTGTTAATGCTGTAATTGCAATGAAAACCAAAGCTTACCAGGTGGGACTTCACCACTGACACATATATCCAATTCCAATATGATCCCTACATCCTAAAGCCCTACACATGTACATTCCAGTTTCATGTTCACGTGGAGTTCCCATCAAAGAGTACTAATATGAGCTCAGAGTAACAATGTCAGGACTGTGTCAATAATGTAAATAAAACGAAAAGGGTATGATAAGAATGATAATAACTGAGAGCATTTTGCAAATGTCAGATGTGCTGCATTGCATCACCACTGTTGCAAGGGTGACTTCACACAAAGTTGCATGTAGTGGGAGAAGGATGTAGGGGATGGATAGGAATTGGGCTACACTGTCACACAAATCTTTATTGCCCTCTCTTAAATTTATACATAACTACCTTCTGGCCTTTTCCATTTGATGTGAAGTTAGCATGTTCTCCTGTGCCTGTTTGGGTTTTCTCTGGGTATTCCGGTTTCCTCCCACAGTCCAAAGACATGCATGTTAGATTGATTGGTGATTCTAAGTTGGCCAGTGATGTGACTTAGATAAAGTGGCTAAAGCATGTAGAATAAAGCATTGCATGAATATGTAGTCAATAAGACTAGAAAAGCATTATATAAATGCCAGGCCATTTCTATTAAAGAGCCATGTCTTGTGTTAGATCTTGTGTGCAGTGACAATTTAATTCCATTTTTCAATTTAATTTTATTATATAGCACCAATTCACAACAACTGTCTCCGCAAGGTGCTTTATGTTGCAGGCTACAAATCCTACAATATTAAACAAAAACCCCAACAATCAGACGTCCCCCTATGAGCAAGCACCTGGCGACGATGGGAAGGAGAAACTCACGTTTAACAGGAAGAAACCTCTGGCAGAACCAGGGTCAGGGAGGGGCAGCCTTCTGCTGTGACCGGTTGGGGTGAGGAGTAAGAAGAGAGCAGAGGGAGCCAGGACAAAAGACACACAGTGAGAGAGAGAGGCAAAGTTTAGTAATTACTAATGATTAAATGCAATAGTGGTATATGAAAACAACAGAGAAAGAAAAGAGGTGAGTGAAAAAGAAATGCTCAGTGCATCATGGGAAGCCCCCAGCAGTCTGAGACTATAGCATCCTAAGGGATGGTTCAGGGTCACCTGATGCAGCCCTAACTATAAGCTTTGTCAAAAAGGAAAGTGTGGACATATCCAGCAGAAGTGATTATTTTCATTCATACACAGATGGAACCCACACTCAACCAAGTTGTTAGCTTGTAGTAGTTTGTAGCAAAGTGTGGCTTGTTTGTTTGCTGCAGGTGGCTCAGATGAAGAGTAAAGACAATCGCATTAAGCTGATGAATGAGATGCTGAATGGCATCAAAGTCCTGAAGCTTTATGCCTGGGAGCTGGCCTTCAGAGACAAGGTGTCAGAAATCCGTGAGAGTGAGCTGCGTGTCCTGAAGAAGGCTGCCTACCTGGGGGCAGTGTCCACCTTCACCTGGGTCTGTGCACCTTTCCTTGTAAGTCCAACAGAGAAGAACAGCCATGTACCACAGTGCACAAATGACACAGGTAGTTTCTTTCAGATTACACAGGATCATGTTGATCAGCAAGTATAGACACCCAAGCCAGTAGCTGCAAGATCAGTGTCCAAGTGTCAGTTCAAAATTAGTTGCATTTTATTTATAGAAAAATTTATTTACTGTACTCATCTCATTTTCTGCAAATCATCTTAAATTGACATTAGGATCTCTTACTCTCCTTCTGCATCACTGCGCAGGTTGCCTTGTCAACTTTCACTGTATACGTTCTGATTGATGAACAAAACGTGCTGGATGCCCAGAAGGCCTTTGTGTCACTGGCACTCTTCAACATACTGCGTTTTCCTCTCAACATGCTGCCAATGGTCATCAGTAGTATGGTGCAGGTTTGTTTGCCTCCATTTTCATGTCCAACACTCAGTCATGCACTGGCGTCCATATTGTTTCCTCTGCACTGCCTGTGATAATCATGTAATACAAGATGAATTATGGAAGAGGGCGTATTTTTGGCTTGAGTTCTAGAACTCAGTTGCCAAGATGAAAAGCCTTCACTTTACATTTAGCACAATGATAGATGCAGGTATTATTATCCACATCTAAGTCAGTTGTTCTGAAACTAGGATGGTGGGGGCAGCATGAGTTTGCTGATTCTATTGCACTTTAAGTAAAAGTCAAAGATCGTTTTTTTGGTGTTAAGCATTGGTTTAAAAACTGAGTATGAGGTGTGAACTTTTTGAGTTTCTGAAGTGCCTGAAAAAGTTTGAAAACCACTGATTTACAACCCCTGGCACCTGGAGGATGCTCATTCAGCTTTTTTGACTTTGTAGCACATAAACAAATCACAGATATGACATAAAGTGCTTTTGTTTAATACCTCACTATTCTGGTTTCATAAAACATATCTCAAACAAAAGAAATTATTTTAATTAATGGTATTTTTCTTTTACAGATCAAGTTACAGATAAAAAAAACTCACTGTTGAGGAATAAATTATGGACTAATCAACAAAAACATCATGATTACTACTTTTATTGCACCTCCTGACGCTTTATCACAGCTTGAATTCTTTGAGGTGTGGACAGTAATGAAAAACATTTGTCTCCATTAAGCTTCTTTCTCATCAAAATTTTTCGATTGGATTGAGGTCTGGACTGTTTGCTGGCCATGTCATTGAGTTGATATGCTTTTTCTGAAGAAAAGCTTTAACACTCTTTGCTCTGTGGCAAGATGCATTATCAACCAGAAAAATTACTTCATCATCAGTAAACCAACTTTCTATCAATGGGATGAGAAAAGTGCTCAAAATTTGAGTGTACACCTGTAGGGATGGTTACCTACAAGTGTACACACGTGTTCACATTTGAGCTGATACCCAGCGGTACCTTATCAGTACTTAGTTCATTTTGGAATAATAAATTCAAAATTTCTCTTAAAAAATAAGTCTATACTTCATCAATTGAAATTATTCATTATTTATTTAAAATATTTTACACACCACACCAGCTGCCTTGGTCGCTGTCTGACAATGCCTGTGATGCTGACGTCATTGTCACAGTGTTTGACAGTTTGCATACTACAATATTAAATAGAAATGTTAGCCTATTATTGGTTATGGTTACATACTAAGGTTTCAGACATACTAGTTAAAATGTCAACCAGTGCGGTGAAGAAGATGTCAATAAAGCTGTCTGTGTCTTACTAAAAGTTTCATCATCATCCATGGGTTCAACTTCAAATTCACTGAAGGACATCAGTACAGCACACAGAGAGCGTTGTCTGTGTTGAGTTTTGAAAAGTGTAACCACAGTGCGACTGCTTTCGGCTTGCCGCCACCACCATTGACCTGTGTGTTTGTTCTTCTTCACCATGTTGTACGAGTGACGTCACACAGTCTGACTCTTTCTTCCTCTAATCCAGATGTGCTCTGGTACCAAAGTTTGGCACTGATTGATTTACTGTGAATTGGTACTCAGTAGTACTGATATAATTCAATCAATACCCCAAAATGTACCAAGTTCAGTACCCAACGCTACACACCTGTGCATTTACTGTCGAGGCAATGATTGCCATCTCCCCTGATCCTTTACCTGACGTGCAACGCTATATCACAAATGAGTGCAGAAATTTGCTTGTTTTCTTCAGGCAGCCAGCTTTATATGTTTTGTTGGAATGGCACCAGACAAAAGTTCCAGCATCATCTTGTTGGCCACTGCAGATTGGTGATCCATCACTGACCATTACTTTCATCCAATCATCCACAGACCACAGTTGCTTCTGTTTAACCCACTGTAAGCTTGTTTGTTTTCTTTTTTTTCTTTTTCTTTTTTTTTTTAAGGTATTAGTTCTGGATTTCATTTGGCTTTTATGGATATTCATCCCATTTCGTTCATCCTATTTCTTACAGTTCTACCTTTTTTTCTGTTTTCCTTTTATAAACCTCCCATTTTGCGTGTAACTGCTCCAAATTTTATACGCTGACTGGGAACAACCAATTTCTTTTGCCACACATGTAAATTGCAAGTGATTCCATAATTGTTTTCCTCTACATGAACTGTTTAAAAAAATTGCCATTAATTAAAGGAAGCCAGATTTGTGAAACCTTTGTTTAACTATTAAGCATACAGTGCCTTGCAAAAGTATTCATACCCCTTGAACTTTTTACATTTTGTCACATTACAACCACAAACTTAAATGTATTTTATTGGGATTTAATGTGATAGACCAACACAAAGTAGCGCATAAAAGTGGAAGGAAAATGATACATGGTGTTCAAAATTTTTTACAAATAAAAATTTGAAAAGTGTGGTGTGAATTAGTATTCAGCCCCCTGTGTGAATGCTGCATGTCTTTTGGGGTATGTCTCTACCAGCTTTGCACATCTAGAGACTGCAATTTTTGCCCATTCTTCTTTGCAAAATAGCTCTAGTTCAGTCACATTGGATGGAGAGCATCTGTGAACAGCAATTTTCAAGTCTTGTCACAGATTCTCAATAGGATTTAGGTCTGGACTTTGACTGGGCCATTCTAACGCATGAATATGCTTTGATCTAAACCATTCCATTGGAGCTCTGGCTGTATGTTTAGGGTCGTTGTCCTGCTGAAAGGTGAACCTCTGCCCCAGTCTCAAGTCTTTTGCAGCCTCTAACAGGTTTTCTTCCAGGATTGCCCTGTATTTAGCTCCATCCATCTTCCCATCAACTCTGACCACCTTCCCTGTCCCTGCTGAAGAAAAGCTTCCCCACAGCATGTTGCTGCCACCACCATGTTTCACAGTGGGAATTTTGTGCTCAGGATGATGTGCAGTGATAGGTTTCCGCCACACATAGCGTTTTGCATGTGGGCCAAAAAGTTCAATTTCGGTCTCATCTGACCAGAGCACCTTCTTCCACATGGTAAATGGTAAATGGACTGGTGCTTATATAGCACTTTTCTACTCTACTTGAGCACTCAAAGTGCTTTATACAACATGCTTCATTCACCCATTCATGCAAGCACTTCCCTCTATACTGTAAGTGCAATCTATCCAACATTCACACACATTCATACTCTGATGAACGCATCGGGGGCAACTGGGGTTTCAGTATCTTGCCCAAGGATACTTTGGCATGCAGACTGGAGTGGCCAGGGATCGACCCACCAACCTTCATCAGTAGA
>VUQI01048952.1:40933-66104 GCA_015106735.1 Paratilapia polleni | reverse complement strand
TTCTCAGAAGTAAAGATGGGCAGAGGTTCACCAATCTGTAAAAAACGGAGTCTACAAATTGTGGGACAATTTCAGAATGTTTGTCAATGTAAAATTGTGAAAAGTTTAAATATCTCATCATCTACAGAACATAATATCATCAAACGTTTCAGAGAATGTGGAGAAATCTCTGTGCGCAAGGGACAAGGCCGAAAATAAGGGAGTAGTGCATTAAAAACATGCATGATTCTGTCATGGAAATCACTGCATGGGTTCAGGAACACTTCCAGAAATCATTGTTTGTGAACACAGTTCATTGTGCCATCCACAAATGCAGTTTAAAGCTCTATCATGCAAAGAAGAAGCCATATGTGAATGTGATCCAGAAATGCTCCTGTCTTCTCTGGGCCAAAGCTCATTTAAAAAGACTTAGGCAAAGTGGAAACTGTTGTGTGGTCAGACAAATCGAAATTTGAAATTCTTTGTGGAAAACATGGACACCGTGTCCTCTGGACTAAAGAGGTGAGGGCCCATCTGGCTTGTTATCAGCACTCAGTTCAAAAGCCTGCATTTCTGATGGTATGGCTATGTTAGTGCCTATAGAATTTGTGGGTTGCACATCTGGAAAGGCACCATCAGTGCTAAAAGATATTTACAGGTTTTAGAACAGCATGTGCTCCCATCCAAGCGGTGTCTTTTTCAGGGAAGGCCTTGCATATTTCAGCAAGACAATGCTAAACTGCATGCTGCCAGACTGCTTTCACCAGTTGAAGTCCAGACCTTTTATCGCTTCAAAACATTTGGTGCATCATGAAATTAAATCTACGACAAAGAAGACCCAAGACTGTTGAGCAGCTAGAATTCTGTATCAGACAACATTCTTCTCCCAAAAATCTAGCAACTGGTCTCTTCAGTTTCCAGAAGTTTAGGGGGCTGTTGTTAAAAGAAGAGAGGATGCTACACAGGGGTAAACATGGCCCTGTTCCAACTTTTTTGAGACATGTTGCTGCCATCAAATTTCAAATGACCTAAAGTGGTAAATTTTCTCAGTTTAAATATTTGCAAATCGTTACGTTCTGTTTTTACTGTTTTACTGCATTCTGTTTTGTTTTGTTTTTTTTACATTTTACACAGCATCCCAACTTTTTTGGAATTTGGGTTGTATCTTTGCTCAGGTAAACTCCGCCTACTTATGTTCATTAATTCCAGTAAGTTAATAGTGTGATATTTCCTAAGATGATCTTGCAAACATGGCTGGTATGGTTGAGAACCTTAAATGTACAGTACAATCTGTACTTGTACCGTGGGTTGGCGTTAGGCCTTTCAAATACAGAAAGTAACATTAATCTATTGTTTTATGATAAGAAAATGTATTTAATGTAGAGTGGGTTTCAAATAAAAACATCGTACAATACAGTGTGTCTTTATATATTAGCTAATAAATGCACTCTGGATGTGAAAGTGTTTTGTTGCGAACTCTCAATACTTAAACTTATAAGTTAGACTCTTATTGCATTTGCATGAAAAAGAAGGCCTCCGGCACAGGCAGTGGGGACATGACAATATGTTTAAAACTGCTGTAATGGATGCTGCTTCAGTAATGGGGAATAAAAAACTCTCACAGTGCCTGTAACAGGTAGGAGTACTGTATATAATTAACCTAATTATGTCTGGTAGTCTAAACTGAAATGCACTGTAAATTCAGACATTAACGTCTAGACTGAGCTCTGCTTTTAATCATCTTAATTTATGTTGCGACAACGTCAAACCACAACTGAGTCTTTGCGTTTAACGCGGTCCTCCCATTTTCACCTCCTGTTCTTGCTCTTCACTGACACACCTCCTCCTCCTTTTCTGGTGGACTCCTGCTTCCCGGGAGGGGATGAGGTGGTGACTGGGTTGGAGGTGGGCACATACTGGTGCTCTCATGCCATTCATTCAGCTGTAGAGCACTCACCACGAGGAAGAACAAACAAGATTTTCCCTGAGTCCTCACAGCCTCCTCCCATTAGTGCTCTGTCTGGGCCTGTCTGTCTGAGAAAACAGATCTTATTAGCTGAACCTTCTGGAGGCGCAGAGCCACATTAAGGGTTTAAATGTTTCCTATCCAAATTCAGAAATTTGATATGAATGTTGTTGAGCTGAGGCAGGAAACTTGTCAAATCTTCCACTGCAGTCATAGGGACTGCGTTATGTGCGGCACTTTTTTGACACTTTACATCAAGCCAGGAATAAGCTAGAGGTAAAAATGGATATTAAACAAAAGCAATTTATAGTGCAAATCTTAATCTCTTAATCAAGCAGGATGAGTGATGCATGTCACAGCCAGGAAACACCATAAACTTGACACAACCTCTGAAGCAGTACGAACATATTTCCTCTTTTATTTACATTCCTTTTCAAATGTTAACATTTTTCGCTATAACTTTTGATCAGGTTGGCATTTTTTTTCTCATTAAAATAAATTGGCACAAGTAAAACATATGTAGACAAAAGTTTATTTACACCATACAACATTTTGTTTTTAAATATTTTATACAGAGCTGCAGATGAGAGAGCTTGCTGGGATCCTTCAAGCAGATTCTGCAGTAATAAAGTTGTGAAATATATTATTTATATAAAAGTGAGTATTATCTTTATTGCATTTAAAGCAATGAAGAATGTAGCTTGACAAACATTCATTTTAATATGACAGAAAAAATCCTCTTTGCCTCCCATGTTTTATATTATAAAGTAAAAAGTGTAGTAATGGCCAAACAGACTGTTATAAACTTTTTAAAAACCTGCATAAATATATACATTGTGCTCCCGGGTCTAGTTTTAGGAAATCAAAACTAGACCCGATGAAGCTGGGACCACATGGCATGTCTTTTGCTTGGTGAGGTTTCATCTAGAGAGATTACCTTTTTTTTCGCCAATTCCTCAAAAGATAATTCGAAACACATGATGGTAAATATTGTACACCAGGCTGCCCCACACTAAGTACACTAGTGAGAATACAAAAAGTAACACTGATGTTTTTATCCCTTTTTTTTCTTTTCTTTTTTTTCTCTCTCACCAGTCCTTATATTGTATTGGCACATAATGTCCCTGCCACGCTCATATTATCCAGATATGTATGCCAAGGCTGTTAGAAAAGTCTGTTGCTTTATTCAGTGCAAAATACATCCCCTTTCTCCTCATTTCCTAGTTTGCATTTCTCCTTCTTCACCCTCTAGACCTCTGTTTGGAAGTCTCCCTCCTGGACATCTAAGGGTAAGTTGACACACTTTTCCCACTCTGCAGGCGTCATCTCCAGTGAGTCCTTGGTGTCAGATTCTAGTACATTCATAGTGGCGTAGTTCTGGTACTCACAGGCTGGATTGTAGCTCTCCCATGGGTTCTTGTTTGGCATTGCCTTGTCCTGTGAACATGGCCGGTGGGGTGTGATGTTAGTGGCATGATATCCTCTGTAGCTAAAATTATTTTTTTACATAATTGAAAGTCAGTTCATTCAAAAGGGCATTATCTGAACTCTTATCTGAACCCACTTCTAATAGAAAATAATGGATTAATGCTGTGGAAAGCATCAAATAACAAAAGATAATGGTAGTGTTTTAAAGGTGAACATGCTTACGCTATTATCATGGAGTCATAGCAGAACTGTGTTTTCCCAAAGCTCAAAAAATGGGATATTCTATGGGCTGCATGTGTGAGCCATTCATCTGAATGTGCTCTCATTGACAGTCCCAAAGATGCTATTGCAAATAAAGGAGAGAAGCTGCTCCCAGTCAGGGAATATAAAATGGATACTAATGTCTGCAGCCAGCTCTGCAGTAGATTCATTTAGGTAAAAAAAAAAAAAAAGAGGGGTGGGGTGGGAATGTACTGTAGTTTTCTATACAAAAGATCCTGCACTGGTAACTAAGCAACAGGCCTTGAACTGCACTGTACTGTTGGGCTGATTGAAAAGGGATTATATGCATCGAAAAGTACTGACATATCCTTATTATCAGAATGCGTTTTGTCACCAGCCCAATTTCTCTTTGTGCATTTCAATATAAACATTAATGCTGCTTGTCTGAGACAGATGCATAAAGCCTGATATCCTTATAGTCTATAACTCCAGTCAGGTGTGGAGACAGATGGTAAAACTTTTGACTTACAGCGAGGTCAGGAAAAATTCTTAGAATTAGGCTGACTTCTGGATCGAGCGTGACAACTTAAAGTTTCCCCCCACACACAGCTGCCACAGGAGTTCAACAACATTAAGGTCATAGTTGTATAGGTGCTGATAGATTAAATAATCTGCCATGCATTTATGGAAAAAAATGATGGGGTTGCTAAGTAGATAAATGTGCATGTAAATAAAAGTGCATTCGTGGCCTTGCATTGGAATGGATGCACTCTATTGCAACAAGATAGCCAAAGGTCCTTTTTCCCTGGCCTTGTGGAGAAAACGCTTCAATGCTTTTAAGGGTCAGCCCCCTTCCCTCGCCAGCTGCTGGCAGGCCCACTACTTATCGGAAGGTTCACTTCTGCATGTATACTTGAGCTACATAACCACTCATTTGCACAATCACACACAATGTGTCCTGCACCGGGTATCTAAATAGGGCATTTGGATGTTGCTCTGTTTAACTGGCTGACCGCCACCCCCCTGGTTTCCTGTTACTCACCATGCTGCCCATATTTGGTATGTCTCGAAATCGGTCCAGGGTTTGAAATTTCTGATTCAGTTCCTGGAACAGCTCCATGTGTCTTTTCCTGGTGTGCATGACTTTCTGCAATAGCAAGGGTTTTTTTTTTGGTATTGACAGCCAATAATGGAAATGCATCTTCCTCCCCACCCCCTCCAACCCTGATCAATTTGTTAGTGTCATGGTAGTTTACTTATAGGCCAGGTTTGAAACAAATCTACCTGTCACTGCATATACACAAGTGACTGCCAAAATAAAGGAAACAGCAATTTAATTAAAGTTAGGGTTATAGGACACTTGAACTCTAAATAATTCTTCAGAGATAAATTGTCTCATTTGGAGTTTTGTTGGTGTAAGGGAAATCCTTATAATCAAACCTTGGCACAGATTTTAACGGTTGGTGTCCACCTAAGCTAAAACAAAATGCACCCCAAGCCAAACTAGCTGCCAGTAGCCTCATGTTTCCTTGATTTTGACAGAGTTTACAATATATATGCAGCAAAGCCTGATTTAACATTGCAAAATAAATGCTAAAATCTGCCAAAGGGGGTTTGAATATGTGTTTGCAAGCCAATATAATCATTGTTGAAACCAGTGGTAAAATCAGATGTGAAATGTGCAAATGACTTTAAAAGCATACATTTTGGAAATCAACATATAGCTAATGGATGTAGGAGATGGAGAGGACAAAATGTAGATGAGAACTGTTGCCCTGTTTGTCAGTTGACAGCCTTGCTTTTACCTTAACTACACAGCGTGTCAATAAATCTCACTGAGTCAAGGCTGTGTAACTCCAATAAGCTTAAGAGGCACAACAAGACCTAGTAAATCAAATGACAAACACAACTGCAAAAATGGCCTTTCTCTGCATAAAAATCTAAATGCATTTACCGAGGAAAAGAAACGATATGGTTTTACGTACCTCAAAGTCCAGATCGGAGTAACGTGACTTTCTTCTCTGTAAACACAAAACACGAAGGAATAAAGTTATATAGCAGACATGCGCACTAATAAACATGTTTGACAGATTTTAATATAAAAGTGTTAAGTGCAGCTCTGTATCCTCTGCGTTTCATCCACATGAGCATATGTACCTCCAGAGAGCTCATAGATATTGTAGACCCTGTCTCACTCCTAGAAAGCCCCGCAGATTCCTCCATTTCAGCAAGGAAGTTCTTAACAGCCGTGCGAGGTTCAAAGGGCAGGTTTTGCATCTGCTCTGGAGCGCTAGGATACTGCTGCTCCAGGTTCACATTCATGTGGTCCATGCCTGACGGGTTGATATTGAAGTCAGGGCTCATCTTGTAATGCATTAGCCTCTCGTGTGGCAGCGTATCCATAGTGATGTTCATCTTGGTGTCATCTTTCAGGAGGGTGGGCACGTTACCCGACCCTGACACCACTGCTGTGGAGGCACGAGGCATGACTATGTAGTCTGTCTCCATCATCTGACTCTGCGCCAGATGGCCCTCCTTGTCGTGGCCACCCATGTCTTGGTCACTCTGGCGCATGGCATCGTCGGTGCAAAGGTAAACAGTGCGGCGCATGTCGGCGTTGCTGTCAGCCATGCACTGCTCTTTCAGCTCGCCCACTCCCATCGGCATGTGCAGAGCTGAAGGCTGCTGGATAATCACTTTGGAGATGATGTTGCCAGGCAGCGTGGAATAGTTGAGGCCCTCGGGGGCCTTCTCGTCCTCCTCATCATTGAGGGAAATGCGGGAGAGGGTGCCTGTTATGGTGGCGGCGCGACAAGAGCCCATGTCTTTGTGGAGTGCTGCGGGGCAGGGTGACATAAGGATTAGTTGGAACTTCTCAGTAATGAATGTCAGACTTTGTTTTATATTTTCCAGCATGCAGCTGAAAGAATAAGGAAATTCAAATCAATGCAAAGGAACTCTCAACGGAATTTGTGGTGCAGAGGGAAAACTGTAACGACAGGACAAATAACTGTGCAGTGAGTGTGACATCACACCTAAATACAAAGGGACACAACAGCAGACACTGGTGTCTCTAGAGGATATTACTGTAAATGGGCTGATATGGTTTCATGTCTCCCCGAAATCCCTTCTGCCATACAA
This sequence comes from Paratilapia polleni, assembly GCA_015106735.1. Taxonomy (NCBI): domain Eukaryota; kingdom Metazoa; phylum Chordata; class Actinopteri; order Cichliformes; family Cichlidae; genus Paratilapia; species Paratilapia polleni. The sequence goes on along the minus strand of VUQI01048952.1, from coordinate 59,368 downwards.
TACAGTATGTCGCATCCCAATCCTAACTTAGTAATTGGTGATGACCTTGTCCCATACAAAATATTCTAGCAAAGAACTACAGATATCTATTCCGAAATACCTTCTGGTTAAAGGAAACACTGAATCCTCCCCTCTGTGTATTCTAATCTTTGCCTAGGAATTATGTTATCTGTTCACAAAAGGCCTGCAAGGACATTACAAGAATAACAAACAACTCCAATACTCCCCTCTCTGTTTGAAGCTAATTTAATGCTCAGTGTGGACATGGGGAAAACAGTGTGGTATTCACTCTGAAGAAGTCCTTTGATCTAAGTTTGCACTGTGTTCTGTAGTGTGACACTGCAGAATATTACTTCTGCTGCTGACAATAACCCCTGCTTGTAAACAAGCAACTTTAACGCTGTAAGCCCGCAGAGTGGTCTGTTGAGTGCATTTCTCTCAGACTGCAGCTCTGCTTCACTCCATATTGGGTCATGATTTATAAATGACACCTGTCTTCTCTGCCTTTTTGTATCAGGTATACCCACTTTAGCTTTACACGCGAGCACAGCATGAAGTAGGGTGGGTCAGAAGAGCCAGAGAGCCCTTTTTGTTACTTAATGACTGGTGTTCCTGAGAGCTCTGAATAATGGCCAGCTTGGTTGTTCATATATTTAGGATGTGCTCTTCATTGGTTTGGAAAGGATCGGAGAAAGGAGTGGTTTCAAGACTGTGCAGGTTCCTACTAGGGTAACTTGCACCGTCTCTTTTATTCACAGCTGTTTTATTAAATCACATACCAACAATTACTGTGGCCCAAAAGTACAAAAGAACTAGACAGAGCTAGGAATCAGAAAAAATAGTACCTTCCCACTGATGTAAGCTTAGAAAGAAAATCCTCCCAAAATTAAACACAAAGCACCTACGCACCTATCCTATGATGGTATCATGTTAATGAAAAACATAATTGCGAATGCAACTGCCAAAAGATGAGAAAAGCTGCTGCTATTTCCATTTATTGCAGTTATCTATTACAGTAAAGCTGAAAAATACAGTGAAAATCCAACAGCTCTCTTTATACTGTTTTGTTCTCAGATTAAAGTCAGTGTTTTGGTAACTGTGAAAAAACTCCTGTGGGGATTGTTGGCTGTTACATAACCTGAGCTATTTTTTACTGTATAACCTCTTTGGGGTTTTTTTGCATGCAAGCCAAGAGGAATCTTGTTAATAAGAGACTGTCTGTTGTTTACCTGATCGGCAGGCGATGTCCACATCCTTCTCAAAGTCCGTCTGTAAGTAGAGGACAAGTGAAATGCTCAACATTTCTAAAAATATAAAGCACTTTATACCGTATCCATAAAAAAACAGACGTTCTGCAATAGCTACCTGCAAAACTGAGATCAATATCTTTTTATTATGATATATGAGAAGAATCACAACAATATATCAACAAAACACGTGTGGGGAAAAAATGCTGCTGCTGCAGCAGCTGGGAAGCATTTTGTGCTTGCTGCTAATGACCGTATTGAACCGGGGGCTCTGACACCATTCTGCTATTGTGAAAACTATTTCACTCTGAGGGGTATTACAATACTAATGGCAGATCATTGCTTCAATGTGCCGGTGGCATTGTCGTGCGAGATGAAGAGACTGGTGTCCCATTTCAAAGGTCAGGCAGGGAACAGTCCTCTATTACCCAGTGAGAGGAAATGAGAGGGATGCATCGCAAATATGGACAGTAAGTTCAATCAAACAGAAATAAAGGACTAGGCTTAGGGCTCAAGAAGACCAAAGGAAACTAATACCATTTATCAGAGGGCCAAGTGTCTACACTGCATGTAATTGCAGCTTTACAAAAGCATAATGTGGAAAATTATTAACCTATGGAAAACAATGTCTCATGGTGTAGAGGTCCTATAAACCTAAAAATAAAGGATAATAATAAAAGAAACACATGAAGCAGACAAATTAAGGTTAGTGGAGAGCAAAGGGGCATGCCTATGTATTATAAATAACCAGGGAACATTGCTCAAATTATAGAGGATCTAAAGGCTGTAGATAATAGGGCGGTAACTGTGCCTACCATTATCTGAGCATGCCCATTAGGGAAGGTTCCTGTTGCATCACCGCTGATTGGATCTTGGCAGTTTCTGAGCCGACATCTGAAAGCATCCTGGACCTGATCAGAAGGAGATATCAGTGTTATAATGTTAACAATAAGGCCTGTTATGTTTTTAAATATTCTTCAAACAGTTCTTTTTAAATATGCAAAACCGTATCCGAAAAGAGCCCCCTTTGCTTTTGGTCGCTGTGTCTTGGTGAGTTTAGGATTTGAAAGCAATTAATAGCATTAGCAGTAGTAGCAGCAATCCGCCAGCATACAGGTTGTACATCCAGGAAACTGAAAGAGATCATAGGCGAAAAGAAGGAGGAAATGAAATCATTCTCTACCTCTCTCCGTAGGATGCAGTGCACCATGACAATGACAAAACCCTGCAGCGAGTCAAAGACAGCGAAGAGGATCTGAAAGAGGATGGAGCGCTTGTCTGTCATGGCAAGTACTGCAGACATCCAGGTCAAAGCCAGCAGAGGTAGCACGACACAGGAACTCCACAAGGACGCCCTGAGAGAAAAGAAGAAGGATCATGTAGAGGAAATAAAGGCAAGCAGGCTGGTGGAGATAACATGATACAGTCTACAGTGCTGAGTAAAATCTCAAATCTCAAGGTTTCCATTGTTTTTACAATTAATGGTATTCCAATACTGGAACTTGAATTTACATTGCAGTGGACAGCGACTCGATCAGAATTGTAGAGGTGGACATGCCGTATATACAGAGACTCCCTGTAGCACCGTCTTATTGATTCACACACACTGACAGGCACTTACATTGCATTGCTAGCTGTAGTTGCTGATAAAGCAGTTGTTGATACAACACCACATTTGGCACACTTGAGAGTTAATCCTGTATGGGGCTCACTCATCTGTCTGTGGGACATAGAGACAACATCATGACAAACAACGCTGAGAGCCACTAACTCGACTTTAAATTCTCTCCGTCATATTATCTACAGCAGAAGCAGCCAATGTGTGGGGGCGTTTTTAATGATTTTCATCTTGGACTGATTCTGCCAAAGAAATACGTAACCATGTCGCTCCCGAGAGAGATCTGACCTCTTTATGTTTATGCCTGTAATTTCCTTTCAACGGCAGAAAAAGGAGGTCTAAATCTCCATATGTATAACAACTCGAAGCACGCTATATGTATATTTTTGCATGATGTTGAGAATAAAAAAGAAAAGCAGGTACTAACAAGGATGTGCTGTCATACCCTGCTCGATGCTTCAGCTTCTTGTCCAGTATGCCATCTCTGGACACTAGTTTATTAAACACCAAAATGCCAATCACCATGTTGACCTGTCACGAGAAAAAGAACAAGAATATTTGCTCTCAGTAAATCAGCTCCAACAAGATCATTTCAAGAGCAATGTGGTTAATTTCCCAGTGTGACATTCTCCTTAGGTGGCCAGTGGTCAGTGCCATTTTCCATATGCATTTAACTTTGACCTGTAGCTTCTATTGTTTGCTCTTCTCTGTGACATTTCAGCCAATGGAAGAGACATGCCCTGCACACTCAGCCCAGCACAACAGCCTTAAGAAAATATCTGCCTGACAAGAAGCACTTGTCTCCTCAAAGGCACCTTCTCCTATTATTAGCAGAAAAACTGAGGGAGCTTTATAGTAGCTGGGCAGAACATTCTTTAAAACAGTACGCTACAATCTATTTAAAATCCCCCCATAGCTGAGAAGAGCTCATTAAGTATTTATGCAAATACATCAGGGGAAGTTTTTATTCAACAAGCTTTGTTACTGTGAGACATCTGACTATGATGTTACAGTATCAATACAGTGATAACAGCAGCACAGTGTGGCGTGCATTCTCACTGCAGATGGTTGTTTCTACCATTTTTTTTTTGCAGAGATTAGCTTGTGTTCCTCTGAGATTCATTGCAAATAATAAGCAGAGAGCAGCGAGCCTTCCAAGTCTTTGTGTTCAAACAAAGAGGTTTAGTCACTTTAAAAATATATATATCTGAAATCGCTTTATTTCAAATCCCACCAGAGAACAGAAATTTGACAGTGAACAATATTATTACACATCCGGAGTCCTCTGTCCCTCTGACACAGACTTAGTGATTTGCATAATCACATTCTTTGTGTAATTTTCTCTGTACAACTATGTAAATACAGGATGATTAAAATACCCCAGTATATTAGATTTTGGACAAATCTAATGCATAAATACTTAATAACCTCACAGCTACATGGAGGACCATTATGGTAAATGAAAGGGAATTACTTGAGCACATTGCCTGATGGGACGCTCATTACTTTGACTTTGAAACCACAGTGGGGTCCCCCTGTTAGACATTTTCATAGCATAATTTTTTGTAGGGGTTCAACACAGCACAGCTGTACCATATTCAAACTGTACCATCACTAGAACTACATCAAGGCTTATGTGAGTCTTTTTCTTTGAATACAAGCAGCTAAATGTAAATCTTTTTTTTTAAATTACCATTAGAATGATTCAAAAGCTTTGCAAAGACATGTGTATTTTATGCTGCGAGTTCCGTCTGTTTTTCTGTGTTTCTAATTTACATTTCCTTAACATTACATTATATAGATAAGCAAAAAGCAGACACTGGTGACTGAGACATACCAGAACAACAGCAGCTGCAGGTCCAACAAAGGCGTACAGGAGCCCACCCTCCAAAGAGAGCCAACAGCTGCAGGAAAAGCAGGGGGAAAAAAAACAGTTAACTCCCACTAAGGCATTAACATCCAAGTTAATGGTGCACACCAGCATACAATTGTGTTTTCCTCGATTGTCAGGGGAGAAGTGCCATATGCTTTAACTCCCTATCCAAAGTTTCACGGGGTAATAAAATTCTAAAGAGATTTTAAGCAGAGTTTATGCATTTGGTATCCAGCAGAGATACAACTCACATGGAATTGGGGTCTTGCTGTGCTATTTTGAAATTTGATTGGCTCCTTGGGACTTTGTTTATGATACTATTTAGGATAACTAAGCCACTGCAGAAGCATGTAATCATTACCCTTAAATATTACCATGAACCTCCTATGTGCATAGTGAATAATGAACACAGATAAAAAAAGATAAAGAGAAACTTACTATAAGGGTGTCCCATAGCCCTTTGTTTTGGTAAATCCCATTGAAACAGCAACAACTAAAGCTGGTAATCCTTCAAAAGAGAAAACAATCAATAGTTATTTGAGCAGTTCTAGTCGCTTGTTAGAGCTGAGAGCATAAACCCACTTCAAGGCAGAAGAAGTCAACTGTGCCTTCCAGTCATTAAACAAAGTGCAACCCGATTGATTTCATTAGAACCCACAGTATGGGACTTTACAGACATCTGAGAGCATATGATCAAGTACAGGCAATTCAATTTATTTCTTTAAGTGGCAGAAAAGAACAGACTGTACCAAGCTTTGACAAAGGGGCAGCAGTGCATCATGTCCAGAAATTTCATCACTGTACTGTAAAACATGTCTCCAACTTCCACACCTTTTACAACAAGGGATTTTGCTGTATGTCTCCTCATTATAGATTGGAGTAATTGATTCAGTTCTTGCTACTATGTGCTCGGAATATTAACGCTATCCCTCTCAAAGCAGCGCAAGCAGGTGCTATTGATGCAATCAGTTTCCTGGAGGCACGAGCCGAAGACCCTGTTGCCATCCAGTGCCTCTCTGCAGTGCTGGAGAGGTACAGAGTGCCGGGTGTACACAAGCATGTCATAAATCACAGTGCAGGCAACAGCCTGGTGGAGACACTGTGCTTCAAACAGGCAAATTAAGAGACCACAGGTATTGTGTGCTGCACATGACTTTATAGATCACTGTTCTGTTTGAATAAAGGTCGTAATCTGTAGAGGATTAAAGAATTATGCTCAAGTCATTACATGTGTAAATGAATAAAATAATTTAATACTGCACTGCAACTTTACTGGAAGACAACAATATCTTATTTATATGTCAAAATGTATACTAGGGCTTTTTTAGAAATCTGTGTGATTGCAGAACACCCTTTGTCCATTTTTTGCAAGCCGTGGCACTGCAATGACTAAGAGAGCCTTGTTTGTTGCTAGGTAACAAGAAGAATGAGTGTGGGCTCTTTCATAATCAAATTGATTTTTTTAAAGGAGAGATTTTTGCAAGAAAGGGCTGTTTGGACAGGGATTGAGACTGGCAGTTATCAAATGAAGGGAAATCTTGTAAGTTTTGATGTAGATATTTTGCCTGCCTGTGTTTATTGATATTTGCCACTTGGTGCATGATGCTTATGATTAAAATCTGTAAAGAAAGATGATACACACACCATATTGGTTGCATTCAATCCATTTTAGCTCTGCAAACATTCCATTCTTCTAAATTGTACGTCTGAGGGTTTCAGACGAAATGTATTCTGCTGCAGTGTAAATGCCCAGCTCAAATCCTCTTTATCAGACATAAGGTCATTGTAACCTGCAATTGAAGAGCCGCACCAGTCTGTCCTCCCCCCACTCTGCTCACGACTGGTCCATTTACCCAGCCCTTAGAGAGCTTGACTGGAAAAAGCATCACAACAAAGAGCCTGACAGGATGAGGATCTAGCTGCCCCGCGGAGAGGATGAATAGAAAAGACGTACAGTTACTTGGAAAGACACCTTGGCTAGAGACATTGTGAGAAAATGGCAGCTGCATGGGATGATGGGAGATAATGGAGAGGTTTAGAGAAACATGCTGCTTTACTTACCCCAGCCCAGACACAGAAAGCGCTTGCGGATGAGCCTGGTCCGAACCTTTCCAGTCACTGCCATGTAGGACTGCCAGGCCTCTGTGAGGACCCAGCAGAACGACGCCAGGAAGAAGAAATGCAGAAAGGCTGTTGTCATGATGCAGACGCCCTATTGGATAGAGAAAAAAAAAGTGTCAGAAAGAGACAGAGCTTCACATTTAAAAGAAATACAGCTTACTAACAGCTAATATTGCAGTATAACAAACACAAATGCAGACTCCATCAGATTCCAGTACAGATTCCTTTGCAGCAGGAGGCTCCCTGCAGATACGCATCAATTCTATTGATATTTCCTCATTTCTTTGAACTATTCTGGCCAAACCAACAGTGCAGACCATCTACTAATATCCTTTGCAGTGCCGTAAAAGTCTGAATTGCACCAACAGAGGCGGCAACAGTAGTTTAGATCAGAGCCAGTCTAGCCATGGCATAGCATTCCTCTGCACTAACCCTCATTAGTATGCACGGGATCCGACCTGGAGCCATGTGAACCAAGGTCAACTGTTTAACACAGACAAGAGGGTACAAAAAAACACAACACTGCTTAAATGTTGCAGAATGCAAGTGTCGGAGGCAGCACATTGGCTTGATAACACAGTTTTCAGTTTTCCACTTTTCAGCTTCATTAGCTTGTCCATCTTTGTTCCATGCTCCAAATGGGATTGTTTAGAAGAGGATTAGAAATGAAGAAGTATCCTTGAGAATCTTGTCATTACACGCTGACATTTGTGAGCGAGAAGAGATTAAGCTTTTTTTTTTTTTTTCAGACTGTTTGCGCTGTGAAGCTGTGGTAAACTGAGTAATACTGTACAAAGAGGCAAAAGATTGAAGTGCATCATCTCGTCCCAGGGAGTCCACACCATGCTGTGAGATCTCCCGTACACTTTTTCATCCCCACTGAGAAAGGCACACTAAATCCATCCATCCCCTGTAGTGTTCATGGGGTTCATGCGAGACAATAATCCTGCATTACCTTATTCCTGGGAAGTGGGAAATTCTGTTAAACTACACCCACGAGGGATATTAATTACCTAAATGCGAATTCAGGCAGAAAATTCATGTAGGATGCATTCAGGTGCAGTATGTATTTCCCATTTTCTTTGATACTTTAACAGGCTTTTGTTTTTACAACCTTCAAGCAAGTAAGTGTAAAATAATTACACTCAAAATACAATCACTTTGCTTGAATTGATAAGATATACTGCAATCAACAGCATAGTAAAATAACACCAATGTCAGAATAATTGATTGTGTTATACAATCAAACTTCAAATCAACGTCAGTTTTATACCAGTCGTCGAATTATGGAAGTTAATATAATTTCACTACTGGCCAAGAACCTGGTTGCAAAAAGGAGCTGCTGGTAAAATAATGCTATGCTAATGTAGCAAAATAAATAGCAAAGTAGACTATTAGTCAGTCTTGACAGGTTCTAACTGTTAAATAATCAGCACTCTGCTCATTTACACATTTCATTACGTGCTAAAATTTCAGCCTAAATGTACCTGCATGTGTGACAATCAACTTTGACAGCTTTTACTTTTTCTGTAGATTCTAACTGGAAATTAAGCAACCCAACCACAACTTGAAAAATCTTATAATGCATAAACATGTTAGGTATTTAAGTATTATAAATGTTGAAGGAAAACAATTCTGCTTTCGTGAGGCTTAGGTGGATTCAATTCACTTGTGGCTCATGCTACAGACGGTAGTATCAAAGCAAGAGAAAGAAAAAAAAATCAAAACACATGACACTCCCATGACGCATCGCCACCTGCTCATGCGGTAATTACAGGTACCGTTTTAGAAATCCCAAACATGCTGTGCTATAAATCTTTGATAAGCTGTTATTAAGAAAAGGCATGTATGTGCGATGTCTGCCCACTTCTGGAAAATTCTAACCTTTCAGTATGGATTTTTGGAATTCAGTGACCTGTACCTGTATGTTAGCATACCACTATGCTGGCTTTGATTATTATTGGACGAACATGAGACCTAAGAAAACCTTATGTGAAAGGGAAAACAGCAATTTTACATGCTGAGTTTTAAGTGAAGAAGACAAAAGGGAAATAGGAAACCATACAGTAGCTAGACAGCTTGTAGACTTGCACCCAAAGCTAATTCTAGCGTTGCAGTTGCTCATGTGCTGTCCAAGGTGCTGAAAATAGAGCCTGCCTTGTTTCCTGGAAACAGGTCATACGCAACCACTATGTTTCATGGTTCACTTGGATGCTTGTGCCATCCAGCCTCATTAGTCCTCCAAAATGAAAGCTGTGCATTTGAAGAGAGAGAAAGCTACACTGTGAGGATATGATGATGGCATCAGTCGGACGCAGGCAGTCATACAAAAACGAGGCTGAAACCTAGAGTTCACATTGCCCTTTAGAAAGGCAAATGCTCTGAGATGCTGAGCACACTGTGTCAGTATCCATGGAAACAGAGGAACTGAGGAAGGGACCACATTAAAACATTGCAGAGCTGATAGACGTTGAGGCAAAGGTAGGTGGTGATGGGGTATACTTCAAGCCTGTTCAGCAGTGGCAGTTTAAGATGAGGACAGGAAATTTGATGAATTAATGTGTCCTACCTAAACTCTGACTAAAAGGTCTCCGCCACTTCTAGCTACAAAGCCATGAAGTAAAAAGAGCAGTGACATATTACTGGAACAAAAATAAAAAAAGAAATAAAAAGGAAGAAAGCAGAGAACAGTGTCTTCATTACTGGTTCAAACTAATATTGATGACGAAATAATTTAATTTATCAATCACTATTCAGTATTTAGTCATTTCCATTATTTGCAGATTCATTAGGTTTTATAGTAATATGGAAAAATATGTCAGATTAAAAGTCAAAATTTTAATAAAGACCTTAAAAAACAAAAGAATTAGCTTGAACTGGGGGGGAGAAACACATTACTTGCACTGTTTTTACAGTATAGTCCTGTGAAGACCTACAACATTATTTAAAATGCTGCAGAACAATCTTAACCAGACCATATAACATTACTTTCATCTTCCCAACTGTGCTGAATCACTGTAGGAGGAGGAGGCTGGTGGTTATTTTGACTGAAGCACCCTCCTTCTGAATCAAGCAACAAGTGCCCCAGTGCGTTACACAGTGGGTGCTTGGGTGGAGGACGTTAAAAACTCCAAACAACAAAGTGGGAGTGGCAAAGTGTTGTTGAACCACAGAAAAATGCTGAACAAAATGTATTGACTTTGCCACTACAGTCAGAAAATGGCTACTTCTACTTCCTGTTCTGTGGATGCACCTCACATGAACCTGAAGTGAACTCATCCTGATAACAATTCTACTTCTGCCTACTTTATCTCAATATAAAACACTCACAAGGCTCTAAAAAGTACACCCAGTTATTCTCTCCAACATAATCAGAGGATTCCTGCTCTTATAGAGCAGCTGCCAAGTATGTAGGAATGAGCTGCATGTTGATTTAGTTAGTTTCTACTCTGTGTAACAGTAATTTAGTTAAAGCGAAACCTTGAACTGGAAGGAGAGGATGAACCAAATCCCTATTTCGTGCCTCTCATTCTAAGGACACCAAGCGTGTAGTGTACTAAAACTATACATTAGTGTGTGCTGCAGTTATTGCATGTGTAATATATGGTGCATATGCACCCTTGATTATGTTTGATATTCGATGATTGTGAGCATATATTAATATGTTTTACTGGTACTAAGTGGAAAAAAGACTTAATTCTTCCCTTTCTTAAAGCTCATTTTTGATTTTGACTACTATCTCCAAGTAACGCTGCATTATGTCACATTTAAATCAAGGAATCTCTGTAGGCCTGCCTTTTCTTTGCGTATTGATACCGTTCATCCCATCTACTTCAAACATGGTGTGCATTGCTGTGGACCCGCGTAAGTGTAATGTTGAATTTAACTTCATTTGGATGAGGGGTGGTCTCATTTCAGGGTTTCCTTCCTGTTGCTACACAGCATCAGTAAAGGTACTGTGATGTCATAGCGCCTGTCACTGTTTGTGACCTCACAGTCACACTCCTCTTGGAGTCAGTGATACCGTCAGTTCACGTAACACGAGGCGAGATTTGGAACAAAGTGCTGCTTTCTCAGAAATGCTGTTTATGATGAGGTGCTGACAACATAAAATCAACCCCTTGAGAACACACGACAGTATCCTCAGAGGGCCTTTTAGATCACCGGCAAAGACTACTGACTATCATCGTCTTTGAATCTCTTGGTTACTGTTGCTATGCAGCACTGATGATGTCATAGTGACTTTTATGATCTGTATTCGGCATCATGTAATGTTGCCTAGTAACAGGGGCGACTTAGGCTCTGTATTAATGGGGACAGTCATTGTAGTAATTTCCAATCCCTAACCCTAAACATATGTTTACATCTCGAGTGAAGGAGCAACTGGCTACAAGTCATTTTTAATGGAAGTCGGTGATGTGAAGCTACAAACTGACGCCCAGCACTTGTCGCTTTGTGACGGGTGACAGATCAAAGTTGAGCCGGCCTTAACTTTGTTCCAATAGTGAAGCATCAAGCAGTTTTATGCTTCCATGCTTGCAGACACACACAAGTCCACTGGTGTCATTAGCTAATGCTTGAGCAACACTTTAAAGGCAACATCAAGGTAGATGACATGTGTTGTTACTTTGTTGCTTGCAATGTAAACATTTCTTAAAGGCCTGCACACAGATGAGGCAAACAATAATGTGGCAACGAGCAACTTCAACTAGGAACATCAATCAAATTCAGCAAATTGTAGACATGACAGGAAATAACTACTGCTGATTCAAAGTGACTGTGTACCAAGCTACAATAATCCCAATTTTGAGGCGAGCAATACAAGTGACAATCAGTGGGAGCGAAGCACACGTGGACTGACGCATAACAAGGGGGGCAATATGCAAGAGGGTTAGCTAAGCAATCGGAAACCTGCCGTGCCCACTAGTAACCAACTGGGTGATGAATGAATCACTTGATGGAGCTTACAGTTACGATCTTAAACCTAATCCACAGAACACATCCATTCTGTGGGCACCTGAATTAGGTTATTCTAGGGTGAGGGTTAGGGTGGACCCCAGGTTAAGTTCCCCTGTTGCTAGGCAGCATCATCAAAGACACTGTAGCTATCACTAAAATCAAAGAATCTCTTCTTCGCCTATCTAGACAACCATCTATACGATCCACTTGAAACTTCCAGAGGAAGTGCAATGACTAATTTGAGGGGATTTTGGATGAGGGGCGACCTCATATTTGAGCAAATGTATGACCACACATCATGATGTCACAGTTCAGATAAAAATTTGTGACCTCTCAGATGATGTCTCTGACCTCATAAGGATGTCGGTCCAGCATATGAGTAAAACTTCCACTAACTGTGACATCTACCTCTACTGAAATGCCTTTGATTTGCCTGTGACAACGGGAACAGGCACTAGTAGTTTATAAAAAAAAAAAAAACCCTCTAAAAGCAAATATTGAATGAGCTAGGCAAGCATCTGCAATGTTGTCACAGATCAAAGTGAATAAACACTGTAATGTCACAAAGGCAGTGACTGCCAGCAATGCACTAGTGATAACTTGTAACATCAGGAGGTTTAAAATGAAGATAAAGCGTATAAAGCGGTTCTCATTCGAGCAGACTTACAATACCTTGACCCCCCACCCGACTTATGTATTTCATAGTATGAACATGTGAGAGGAACATTCTCTCTATCTCCAAGACTCTCTAATTGCATCTTCCTTGGCAATGCCAACAGCTTCTGCTTCTCTTTGTTTGTCTTTCTATAAACCGGGATGAACAGAAACCGGGGACAAAGGAAAAGCACAGACAGGCAAAAGGTGACTCACTGGCTTCCTGCTCCCAGAGGACACCTCCACAGCAAAAAAGATGATTTCTATTAGATGATGAGCAACTCCGAATCCACAAAGAGTGGAGCCAATTATATGCACTTCTTACAGGAGATGGAGGAAAAACAAGTGAGGCTGTGTCAGGCAGCATGGCAATTAAACCCACACAGGGACTGTTTTCTCCTCTTGGTGGCCTATCACTCAAACACTGGGTTCTACAGTGTGTCTGATCAAACAGATGAGCATTTTCTCAAATATTGTTACAACAGAGTGTTCAATAGAGAGCAAAGGGACACTAGTAATAATTGCATTGTTTGGGAAGTTTGAGCCACAGCGCAGCTGAACTTGAATAAATACATTTCACTACTGCTGACGATAGTACTCGGCTAGCTTGGTTTCGAAGTGTCCAATTAAATGTAGTTTCCATTCTTGAGGCCATCGGAAATAAATAAATTTATGCTTTTTGTGTGTTTACTTTCGAAGTAATAATAATGAAATTTAAACTTGGATTTTTAGATTTTCTTGCTCATGAAGACAGAATAACAACAACAACAACAATAACTTAATTGGTTGTTGTTTATGCACAGAGGCCACAATAATAAGCACATTCAAAATCTGGTAAGTATATCAGTCAACAGCTGCACAGCTGGAAACTTTGGGTTGTTTTGCTAGTCACCTGATGAATGTAAAATCTAAAATTCAGCTCACCAGCCAGTTGCTTTCATTTTAATTTTGTTTTACAAAAAACACCTGCCCGCCACTGCAGAAAACAGGCCATAAAGAGTGAACCAGCAGCAGTAAAGTTCCAGACAAAACAATAACCTAAAAGGTGCTATAAATTTCAATAGAACTGATGGGAACTTTTCAATTCTGTGGGTTCATTACTACACTGACTCCCTTAATCCATTATTAATATAAAAATATTGATTGATGCACTTTCCAATTTTAGTGTTAATAACAATGTTGGCCCATTACAACCAAATCTGTCAGTATTGCTTATTTCTATCCCTGTGAGTGTGTGAAGGTAGCTTGTTGAGTCAGTCTAGCAGATGCTGAAATTACATCTTCAGTATGTCAGAGGATTTTCCGGGAAAAAAAAAACACCTAATCTCTTTACAGATTTCATAGACAGACATCCTATTAGAAGCATGCCGAGTGAGTATTCCATGTTAAGTGGTGGTCCTCATAATCAAGACAGGAGATGACTGAAGCCCTGATTAAATCTGACAAGGCTTCAAATCAGCTCAGCTTTAAAAAATGCCCTAAAGCTTTGTGGATTCAGTGTGTTGGCTACTACAGTGTGCCAGAGATGTAGAGCCAGCAAGTAAAACAGATGAACTTATTATGTCTGGATGCTGTTTTTGTTATTTTATAAGACTGCATGTAATGAACCAATTCAGGTTCACGTCATGATGGTTACAGCTAGCACATTTTGTCCATATTTAATACTGTAGATTTTATTAGATTATTTTACTTATTCATGGTTCCATTTTCAGTGAACTCAGGAAAATTATGAGGGAGTATTTTGATTTATGAGTAGGAAGAACTGCTGGTAGGCCCATCTGCCCCCAAAGTACTAAACAGTAATAGTAGTAAGTCATACCTCTAAACACAGTGCAAGTACCCATGTTGCACAGCACCAGGAATACACTTCTAATGATGGAATACCTCCCCTCCCCTCCTCTGACAGAATGTTTTTGCAAGCTTTTAAAAGACTTTTGGCTGTGATTTAGATGTACTGTTAAACCCTTCTAAAATCGGACTGCTGCAGTGTAAGGATGTCCAAATGTGGCTTGTTAATGAGCTGAAAAAAACAACAAAAAAACTGAAGAGAATAGGAAAAACAGGGAGGGATAATGAGATGAGGGACAAAAAGCTGCGTGGCTCTCGCAAAAGGTAAAGTTACACCGTGAAAACGGTTACACAATAAAACGCCTGTAATCGGACAATGTGTCATTCTGTAGTGCTGCCAAATGACTGAGAAGGGCATCTGTGTGGGCAGCTTGTAAATCCTAACTACTTTTTGCCAAACAATCTTTTACATTAGCCACTTGTTCGCTGGCCAGTTACAAAGCAGGAGTGAGGAAATGATACAGTTTACTGGAAGTGCTTCTCTAGTAACAGCAGCTGTATTTTGATTCCTGCGGTGACTTGATCAGAAATTCGGCTCTTGTTGACTGAAGAAAACTGGTTTGATATCTCTCTGTGAAGCTTTTGAGTCATTTCAGTAATGCCAAATCCACATTCAATCTAAGCAGGAGAATGCTAATTTTAATAGCCTAGATTTGACCCATGCACCATGTGTGCTGGTGTGCAAAATGTCTGCCTTTCTGCCCTTACGCTATTGGCTGCCAAATCATTCTGACTTTTTAAGGAATACGCTGCACCACAGCAATAAAACCAGCTTCAGTATTTCATCTCAGAGGGATCTGACAGTCTTTTATGTTAATTTTTTTTATTGCACTTTTAATTGTATCTGAATATCATCATAGTTTCAGTGCCAACAGATTGGGGCTGTCTCAAGTTTACTAGAGGACAATATTAACACCAGGGTAAGTATGTATGGTTCTGAGCCAATGCAGAGTAGCTCTGCATCTTAAGGAGGCATTTGACAAATGTTATTTTCCATTTGGATTGAATATGAAAGGCTTCTGCAAGATCAAAAAGAAAATGAGTACTTTACTTGAACACGGCAATATGCTAACTGTATTCTTTAAAAAAAAATCTGGTGTTCAAAAGGTGTTATTTTGAATATTAGACTTGGCAGATGAAGAATGAGACTGACTATTGATTCAAATCTCCACCTTAAAGTGGAGTAAATTTGACTAACACTTCTCTAACTGACTGGGACCAGGTGAATATGATGAAGCTTTTGTAGCTTATCTTTCAGTCCTCAAGACCTCATTACATTCGGCATGATAAACTGCACAATTCTGCATAATTCTGTAAACTCTTACCTGTTAGAAACGCTTACAATGGCCGATATGAAAAGTAAGAATACTGAGTTGTGCTAAACCTGGACGAGGCGAGTGTGCCATGTCATTTGGATCTTTCCAGCAACCCCTGCACCACCACACTTTGTAAACTGTGCCCAATAAATCCTTAAATGACACTTACCACATTGTGGGTCTGTGTTTGTCCAACAAGGATCAATATGTTTGAGCAGATTATAGATAAGCAGAAGTTGAGAAGAATAATGGATCGTTCAGAGCGGATATATCTAAAAAAGAAAGAGAAAAGCAGAAACCAGAATCGGTGCATTTCTATAACTTAAAGTCAAATATGAAGCTAGAAAGTTTACGAGATCATGAAACATTACAAATGCATAAACACAACAACTGACATTTATTGTTGTCATATGGTAGAAACGTATGTGCTTAAAGTCTTGCAGTTACCTCCATAGCACTGCGTAGATCACTGCCAATGTGATCAAGGCAAGGCAAGACAAACCACAGCCAACTATCAATGTCACAGATGGGACCCCTGAGTACTCCATGGTCTGTAGAGAAGACAGAGCAAGACAAACCAGTCAGTGGGAGGCTGGATGTGATTCATGCAGGACAGTAAATCTTTATTATTGCCCAGAGAGGGAAGCAATCAAAACAACCACCACCACCAATCAGAATAGGCCACAGTGGACCTCTTAATGTACTCTGAGGTTTTAGGTGCATGTGTGGGCTTGAAGCCTGTTTAGATACATCCCCAAAACTTTCTATAGAGCTGGAGCTGGAGATTATGTTACAAAACAATAAAGGCTGAAGCAATTATAAGCAGTGTTTCTGTTTCATTCTGTGTTTTTCCACTCACATTTGAAGTCAAGGAAGCTGGCCAATCACTGAGGCTCCCTTTAGACATACACTAATGTGGTTTCATATATTACAAACAATATCCAGTGAATCAAACCAAGACAAAGTAACACTTTCATAGCAAAATGTATGTTGTATGATCGAGGCCTGATAGAGAAGAACATAACAGGTTATTTTTTTGACCAGCTGTGTGCTAAACACAGAGGCCACAGTGTAAGTACTGCATGTTCTCAGACTTAATTACTTTATCTTTTCAGGAAATTACAGGCCCCTGTTTTCTTTACATTAGTCTAATTTCAGCACATGAGCTCAAAAACACACACATATATATATATATATATATATATATATATTTTTTTTTTTTTTAAAAGCTCTCCTACAAAATTTGTCAGCTTTCTGACAGGCCCGTAAAGAAAACAGCATAAAAATGGTAAACTTTATCTTTATCTCTTACCTAATGTGATTGATGAGGAGACACTTACAGACAAGCATCAGCACGCACACACCCTCCCCTCTGCATGCCCATACACAATTATCTAAGTCTATGCACAAACTAGAAAATATCCCCCACAATCACCCGTTACCACTGTATTACTATTTAACAGGATTAGCACACACAAAGATTCAATTTTCATCCTCACCAGCACTCACGCACACACACGAACAGGGAGCCTTTCTCCTTTACATTAGCCAATGAAACCCACACCGAATAACAATTCAATAGCCTACTTACTATTTCTCTTGGTTGCTGAGCCAAAATGGCGAAGGTAGATACACGATCACATAAGCATTTTGTATGGGATGCATCTGTAAGCACCGTTTTACATCCTTTTGTGGACCAGGCTCCCCAAGAATCGTTCCTGCAAGGAGGAGGCAGAGGCAATTAGAGGTTTAATTCCAGCGGTGACACGACTTCACCGGACTTCTCGACATCACTTCGGCGTTTTATTTAATTACTAATATGAATCGAGGGCTGTAGAGCCGCGCAGATTGTTTCATAAAAAAAAAAAGCGAACAGACAAATCGACACGGCTCTGGTGTGGCTACAAGCAGCATTTCAGCTGGAGCAGATAGAGGCAGAGACGGAGGAGGGGGAGGACGCACGGAGCTGTCCAAGCAGACCGGTGCTGATTGATTCGCTATACGCAGATAAATACCAACTAGTCGAATGATACAGAAAACAACGTTATCGCCTCTTCATACTTAAGTTAAAAGTCTTTATATTTACCTGTATGCCTTTCTGCTTGATTTATATTCTTCTAGATATCTTTTCCAAACGACCGTATTCCTGATTTTTTTTTCCCTTCCAGTACCCCCGTTATCCTGTCTTTTTTCCCCCCTTTCGGTTGATTTTTTCCCCCCCCTCAACTGTTTTAATTAGCAGCTTTTGAATGCTTCCTTAGGGGGATTTTCACCCTGGAAACGGTGGACAGCATCAGATTGATACTCTGTTCCTCTCTGCTGGTGTGAGAGGGGGAGGCTGATACAATGAAAAAATAAACGCACGTTGTCGCAGAATCTGCTTATTCGGCTTCAAGTGTAATGATATGACGGGAATAAAGGATGCTTTTGGGTTATTCCTGAAAGTCATTTTACACGAAAGTTGTCGCTCCTCGGCGTGAAGCGCTCTACAGAAAACACTGCAGAACTAATACCACCCCGCGGAGGGAGCGCAAATGGTTGCAACCAGTCCCCACTTCACACCACTAGTAGGTGAAATGAAAGGAGCGTCTCTCTTCCATTTGTCATTCAACCCCGACTCATTTTCTGCTGTCAGAAAGACCATCCTCGCTGATTAAATATCACCGAACATGACTGTGCTCAGACGACAGTCTTTGCTGCAACACCCAACCTGATATTAAGCGTGTCACAAGTAAACACCTGTTGTCCTGCTCAGGCACTCCACTCTCTTTTTCGCCCCTCAGCACCCTGCTCAGTTTA